>JAPQLA010000006.1:21091184-21101755 GCA_029822935.1 Naso vlamingii | reverse complement strand
GTTGTGGGGAGAAGTCCTCCACAGCAGAGAGAAGGGTCTCCTCGTGACTGTTCTCCATGTTTATGCTGCTAGCTGCTGTCAAATTTAAATTTTGCAGGTGCATAACGCACATTCAGCACGACTGGCTTCTCGAAAAAGCCAATCATTGTCTGCAACATGTCCCACCCTAGCTTAACGTTTTTACAGGACATATGTAAATTCACAGGAGTAAATGGCACTCTGAGATCTGTTTCATGAGGTCTTTAAACCAAACCGCTAGCCCAGCATTACCAGGACACCTGATGTTCAAATACGTTTAATCCCTGCAAAAGCTGTAAGCCTTCAAATGAAAATTTGCTGTTTTAAGGAGGGTCATGTGCTGGACGAATTGTTGGGAACTGTACAGAACCAGGCAGCTTTTTTATCCTTTTCCCATCTTTGTGCTAAGCTAAGCCAACAGGCTGCTAACTGTAACCCTACTTGAGTTTAACAGACAGATGTGACTAGAGTCAATCTTCTCACCAATCTCTGCACTTAAGCAAGTAAAAGTGTATTTCCCAAAATAACAAACTAGTAAGCACAGATTTGTGCTGGACAATCATTACTCGTGTCTTTTATCGTTAACTCTACCTGTTTAACCTCTAGAGGGTGAGGAGGCTCAATACAAACTTTTAATTAAAAGATGTACTACAACTCAAACTGACACAATTCAACAATAAAGTCTTAAACATGCACACAGTGAATTAAAACTGCATGATGTAGCACAATCGCACTGTCAAGCAAAGTACTTGAGCAAAAACAGGAAAAAATCTCTTGAGGCTTTAAGAAATTAGTCTTTCATTTCAATGGCGCCAAATTAGTGTTGATTAAAAATGCAGCAATTAACTGATGGCTTTTGACAGTTGATACTCTGAGGGACTTTCCCTTAAAATAGCCAGACTGTCTCTTATTTATAGAGGAATAACAGACAGAGAGCTGAAAAGCATTTAGAGTGCATGTATGATGCCATTTTCTCTTTGTGACAGTGCGCTTTGGCGAAGACTGCAGGCTTGAGGTGTATTTTTGTAACTAGGATGATGAGCCAAGCAGAGAAGAGGTTTCATCACTGATTGTTAGAGAGCTTTGCATCTCTCTTTGCTTTCTATTTAACGACTTTTACTTCAGGTTTACCCAAAGTGCAGTCTGCTCTGCAGGTTTCGGAGTTAAAAGCTGAAAAACTTTACAACTTTCTGTGTTTTTCTCCCAAAAAGTTAAGTCCTTTGAGACCAGTGACCCAATAAAAAACAAACAAAAAAATCAGTCACTGAAATCACTTCAGACACATAAATAAACTTGTACACAGTCTCTCCAGTAGGCAGGAATTTCTTAGATTTAACATCCATGTTCTCTCCTTGCCTGCTTTTAGTGTCTGCAGAGCTGATTTGAACGGCATGCACATTTTAGCGACCACTGGGGACTTACGTAATCAAAAAAAGTTTATTTGGCTTTTCCTTCAAAAGAGAACGCATCAAACAGCAGCCAAGTTGAGCATTTGTTTTACACTTGACTGGCTGAGATTAGTAACTCCCACGACATTTGCAAAACAATTCTTGAGCAGAGGCTTCTTTAATTTTCGTAACCTTTCCCTCAGCTCTGGCCTGTGCTGTTTGATTGCTTTCTGAAAAATCTGAGGACTGCAGGATTTAATGGAAGACTTTGTCGGCTGCAGGACTGTTCCTAAACCACCAAGGAAGACGAAGGTGACGGAGCTGAAAGGCCAGCGGGTCTTTGGGGTCCCTCTGCTCCTCAGCGTCCAGCAGACAGGCGAGCCACTTCCTCCCAGCATCCTCAGGGCACTGGTCTACCTGAAGACCGAGTGTTTGGACCAGGTAATGGTGCAAAACACCACAAGAGGCCCTTTTTTTCTTCTTTTTTATTTTTTTTTAATGACCAAATATGACCATTCATTTTTACATTGTGTTCTCTGTCAGGTGGGTCTTTTCCGGAAGTCGGGGGTGAAGTCTCGTATCCAGTACCTCCGTGAGCTGGTGGAGTCCAACCCAGAGGGTATTTCATACGACAGCCAGTCTGCTTTCGACGTGGCCGACATGGTGAAGCAGTACTTCAGAGATCTGCCTGAACCCATCTTCACCAGCAAACTCTGCGAGTCCTTCCTCCACATTTACCAGTGTAAGCAGATTTTAGCCTTCCATTACTGTTACTGAGGAGAGAACACTTCTGTGTGGTTTTTAAATGCTAACTTCTGAAAATACGCAGAAAAGTTCAAGTAAAACGTCCCAAACAGATGTCAAAATGAATCAACTGTGGAGATTAGTGGTTTTCCTGACCTCAACTCCAGCCTTATGCAGCTTTAGCTGATGTCAGCTGTGTGACTCCAGTAATCAATCTGCTAATATGCTGAGACTCAGCTGTTATTTACAAAGCGTTACCAAGGTATAGGGAGCCATAAGTCCAACCTTTATTTTAGTTTAGTTTTTTTCAATTTATCAATTGGACAGTGTGCAATGACAATGTATTGAAACTAATCATTTACAAGAAATGAAAAGATGGTTGCACCAGATTTAGCGGAATGCTACATTTGTTCTATGGGAACTTATTTCAGAAAAAGTATGAGCGGTAGTCAATGGACAGAGAAAAATTATTTTTTGATCTAGCGTGATGTTCGTCAATTTAAAAGACAATTGTTCAAGTGAAGAAATTCTCATTTTATCACACCACTGCTGAAGTATGGAATTGCTCCAAAAGCGAATTTTACTTGTGGCACAATGACGTTACATACAGAGTCAGTGGTATGATGCATTGGGTGCCGCAACAGACCTGTAACGTGATGGGATGGCTGTGAATTTGATGCGTGAGGGACACAATTTTCGTGTTCATCGCGTCGTTGCGTACGTTCAAAATAGGCAAATTCAGTGATTTGATCACATGATGAAAATTGCGCGACCACGGAACGGAAATATTTTTTCCGCTTTTGGTGTGTACATAACCATTAGATAGACAACACACCCGATTGTGGTGTAAGTGACGTGTGAACGATCTGGGACAGAAGCGGCCAACTCTCTGTTTGCTTAGCTGTACCTCTCAACATGCCCATGCTTGGAATGATTTTTACCTTTTTCATTCTGAAGGAACCAAAGAAGAAGAACCAAGAACCAAAGAGCCATGTTAGCCTTGGTGACGTGTATTGTGCGAGAGGACAGACGTTCACTGACCAGTTTCACAACTTAACTAGCTTTATTACAAACTGCCACCTTGCTGATTTGTAAAATTATCTTTTAAAATGACAAACATATTTGAGAATGAGGGCACAATTTAATCTGAAGTGAAAAATAATACAATTTTTCTGGTGGACCTCCCATGGGATCCACCGGAAAGGGCAGGACTTAGCCACTCTATTATTAGTAATGTTATATTTTTCTGTTAAATTGTTAGCATGTTTACAGATTAGCATGTGTATCCGATAAAGCAGGAATATTCTATCAGCTAACATGTTAAATGTTACTGTAGCACATATGTATAAGGCCAAAAATAAAATGTTACAGTGAATTAAGTCCGTAATGTGCCACAGTGTACCAAATGTACTGGTTTTACCCTTCATGCTAGCAAGCTAGCAGGAGTCAGGACCGCGATCTTGATTTCTTTGGTCTTTTTTCTTTTACCCCAAACATTTATGAACAATTTTCTCTTAGATCTACATAAAGGTTATATGTATTCATGTCACATCCAGAATTTATGTTACATTCACTTAACGCAGCTGAGTATTAGCAAGTAAAACGCTAACAGTGAGTAGGATAGATATGCTGACATTACGCTCATACTTCCCTTGCCATCCAATCATGAACACCCACATATGCTGACGTCATCGCTGTCAGTTCATATAAAGGCTGGATTAACTCGTCTTTGTGCATCTTGGAGCTTAAACTGTCAATTCTGGGAAAGATCAGCGGTACTGATCATGTTAACTGATCTCAAAACACATCATTTATTTATTTATTTATTATATAAAACTGTTTCATGAAGTTGTGTTTGCAGGGATTTTCGTCTTGAAGGAGAAAGATTATCAATCACAGACAATACTGAGTGGACATTTTTTTAGCAGAACTGAAGTGTTTGCTTTCCCTTTGCAGATTTTCCTAAGGATCAGCAGCTGGTTGCAGCCCAGGCGGCCATTTTGCTGCTTCCTGATGAGAACAGAGAGGCGCTAAAAACGCTGCTGTTTTTCCTGCGGGACGTGGTGGCCTGTGTGGTCGAGAACCAGATGACGCCAACCAACATTGCAGTCTGTCTGGCGCCGTCACTTTTCCACCTCAGCACCCTAAAGAGGGACGCCAACACACCGCGGTGAGCTGAGAGCACAGACACTGTCGAGGTGTTATTATTTTATTCTGGTGTCCATGTTGGGAAAACTGACATCAGGTGTTTAAATGGTATGAATTTGATTTCGGCACACACCAGCTCAGTAACAGATGGAAATGGATGGAGGGTGTGTGATGTCTGACCCACATTGTCACAGTTATGTAAGTCTAAACAGCAGTTACATAAGACCTAGAGAAGACTCTGTGTGTGTTGTGTGTGTGTTGCTTACGTATACTTTTGGTTTTGTTGTCTTAATATGAAAGAACATGAGATCAACACAATTATTTTGTAATAACAATATAATAACTCTGGGTGCTTTTCATCAGTTTCTGGATGTGGAGACCCTTTAACGTGTTGCTAAGGATGATTTTGAAAATCTTTTTTTTTTTCCTTTTTATTTGCAAGTTCATTTAACAGACACGGTGCACATAAACATCCCTGTAAATGAGCCAGAGAGAACTGAGAAGCTATTTTTCTCTTTACAAAGTCACCCTTAATTGTCCTTTGCTAACAAATAGAATTGACCCAGTTTGACTGTTTCACAAGTTTATATCTCTATACAAGTTACTTTTTCTATTGTACTAAAATGAATGCAACCCAGCTGCTGCCTGGAAGTTAAAAATAATCATACATTTTAAAGAGTACGGACCTTGTAATAATCAGGCTAAAATGTGCAAATGTATTGGTATGATCTTTTAAAGGAAAAAGTTTTTAAAAACCTCTTTGGGTCTAACTCTCATCGTTTACACACCAAGAGACAAACGAGACTGACAAACGTTGGTTCAGAAGATCACACAGGGTTGAAGAATTCTCTGCAAACAAAGCTGAAAAAATACTGAAATATGTCTCATTTTTTAACAAGCACAGTGTTGGCTTTAGTTTTTTACTTCATCATGGTTTTAACTTTTAAATCTTAGCCCACGATTTAGCTTCAGATCCTGACTTCAACCTCGTTTACCGCCTGAGTGTCTAAATGTGTGTTTCAGCTGTCACCCACGGCAGGTTGACATTTAGTTGCTTCATTAGACATCATGTTTCCAAACTCCTCTGTTCTCACAGAAATGACATCACCTCTGGATCCGCTCCAGCTGTTACACACACAAACTCACAAACACACACACACATTCTCCCTGTAATGAAAATTGTCAGCACAGTTTACACAGAGAGCACATTACATAACCTCTGCCAATTTCTCCATGGCCTCGACTTCCCTCCCTGATATGAAAGATATTTTTTATCTGCTTTCAGCTGAGAATCCTGCTGGGCAGGAAGTTATAAATGGGAGGGAGGAGATAGAGAGCAGTGACAGAGGAAGGGGGGTGAAAGAAGATAAAGTGTGGGGACAGAGTGACACTGCCGAGAATGATAATGGTCATGCAGCAGCTGATTTGTATTATTAGGATGTGAATTTAATTATTAGGAGACGCTCAGTCCCACCAGTGACTGCAGACCTTTAATCTGAGCTCAGAGTTTGTCCTGCAGAAGTGTATCTCCGCTGTTCCTGCGGGGAATGTTTTGCAGTGATGGGCCGCCAAGCCATATCTTTGCTGCATGCTTAAAAAAAAGAAAGTTTTTGGACAACAATGGAGCTCCACGGCGCAGAGGAAGACTTTGATGTACACACAATACTTGTTAGTTGATACATTCATCGTTGCTCTCATCTCAGTCTTTTTAACTTTCGGTCCCATCTCTCCCTACACATTTTGTCATCCATCATCCTTTCTTCTCGCCTCATCTCCCTCTGTCGTCTCTTTTCTGTCATCCTGCTTTCTCTATCCACTCTCACATCCCTTTCATCCACATTTTTCTTTTGTTCTGCTCATCTTCCCTCTCAGCTCCTCCTCCTCTTGTTTTTTCTCTCATTCTTATAATCATTTTCTTTTCAACTTCTCCTTTCAATAATTCCTCTTCCTCCTGCCCTTTTCTCCCTTCCTTTCATCTCCACCTCTTCCTTTTTCCACTTTGACTCTTTTCCTCCCCTCAGCCTGACAGGACAGTAGATGGAAATGACATAACGACCCAATCAGCACTTCCAGCACCTCCCTGCTCCTTGAAGCCAAAGTTCCGGCCTGTCAGAAATATTGTCACACTTTGTGGTGGGAACAATACCGAAGAAAATTAACTGTAGCTT
Organism: Naso vlamingii; assembly: GCA_029822935.1. Taxonomy (NCBI): domain Eukaryota; kingdom Metazoa; phylum Chordata; class Actinopteri; order Acanthuriformes; family Acanthuridae; genus Naso; species Naso vlamingii. Next base: position 21,095,289 of record JAPQLA010000006.1, on the reverse strand, counting down.
GCAGCTGTTCTCCCACAGATCTGAAATATCCTCTCTGCGTCATTCTGCTCATGTTTCAGTTTGACAGAGCTCCGCAACCCACTAAATGTTGACTTTTTAATGGTCTCCGCACCCGCCCGCCCGCCTCAGCTTGTTTTAAGTGTTGGTCTCTAATTTCCGATTTTTGTGGCACTGAAAAGAGAATATACTGTTTGAAGACGAAACGCTCATCCTTCCGACTTTTTCTTAGTCGTCAGAAACTAAAACAACCTAAAAGATAAAACTTCATATCAAGAAAAATCACATTGAACAACTTCCTGTGAATCTGTCAGTTTCTAGTAAACTTCAGCGATGCAGCATGAAAGCTTTCTAAAACAACCTGAATCTGTCAGCTGCAGTAATTGTGACCCATTGCTGCTAATTCCTCTTTGTGTCTGCCGCTGCTGCAAAGGAGATGTGTGACATGTTTCTCACACACACACACACACACACACACACACACACTCCTGTAAAAAAAATCGACATATGACGAAGGATCTGTGTATTTTGGAATGTTTGCTATCTTTAAGAAGGGACTGCTAAAGTGACCTTGACCGTGTTCTTGTGTTGTTGTTGCTGCAGATCGAGTCACAGGAAGTACAGCCTGGGTCGTCCAGACCAGCGGGACCTGAGCGAGAACCTCGCTGCCACCCAAGGCCTGGCCAACATGATCACCGAGGTCCAGAGACTTTTCCAGGTACAAAAACCAGCTGACTGAAACGATTCACCGCAGTTTGATTACAGAAATCATTTTTAAAGCTGAGGATGAAGAAAGTAATGTTAACAAATAAACTCTTTTCTGTAGCTTCCAGAGTTTTGGTCCAGTCAGTGTTTAAGTGCCACAAGCCCTCTTGAAGACTCCCTCACTGAGGAAGGAGGAGGCATGGTGTCTCGAGGTCAGAGTGGAGGTGAGGAGGAGCAGGAGGAGAGAAGGAGCAAGCTGCAGCTGAGCACCCAGCACCTCCTGAAGGAGGCCAGAGAGAAGAGCCGAGGCTGGGAGAGCCACCCAGCTCCAGAGCACGTGGAGCTGGCCTTCAAGAGGGTAAACAGAGGGAGGAAGGAGGAGTTAAATCAACAGAGAGATGGTTCAAAACTTTATGCCTGTGCAGATTAAATCTAATTATCAAGAGTGCTCCAAGATCATCCCACAAATCCAGAAAAAAAGTTGAAACATTTGGAGACACGTTTTGCATCTTTCTTATTAAGTTTAACAAACTTCTAAATAAAAGAGTTCTTGATCAGTATTAAATAGTTCATTAATATAATGTGAAATCCAAAACAATCTTTTGAAGAAATAAAGCAGATAAAGAGGAACAACCATTCACAGTGATCTTTAAAAGTGTCCATACACAAGCATCCTGATGGTTCCACTGAGTTGTAAATTTCCCCTTGTCTGCAGATGGATGACGGCTGCCCGCTGTGGATGTGGCGCGGCTCTGTGGAGGTGGAGGCCCCGCAGAAGGAGCTGCTCCACCGGCTTGTGAGGGAGCAGGAGCTGTGGGAGGGAAACCTGCGTCAGGCCGCCATCATTCGGAACTTGTCCAGGGACACTGAGGTTTTCCATTACATCCTCCAGGGCCAATGCCACGGCCTGGGCTCCTGGCACCCACAGGAGCACCTGCTGCTCAGGTAACGAGGCAAGGCGAGCCCCAGGCGTGGTGGGAGACTGGGTCTTAACCTGCTGAGCTCCACAGAGCAGGCAGCACAAAGCCAGAAATACAGTCAGTAACAGTCTGGTTGTAATCAGCACACATCTCCTCCTTCTCAGGACCTGGCAGGCTGACCCATCGTCCGGCCCTCTCTACCTGTCTTCTGTGTCCACAGAGCACCCTGAGGTGCCCATGGAGGGAGTTAGGCCATACGTCCACTCCTGCCTTTATCTGCTGGAGCCCGTTGGAGCCAGGAAGACCCGGCTGACTCACCTCTGTCGAACAGATTACAGGTAAGAATGAAAGCGGAGGAAGGAAGAGTGGGTAAAAAGTTCATTTTTGCTCTTTTTACAAATAATTTTGAGAGTGATTGCTACAGGTGAGTTAGGAAGGAAGACTCGCCCACTTGTCGAATAACTGCCAGGAAGCAGGGAGTTATTCAATTATCAGGGAGGAAAGAGAAGGAGCAGCGAGCAGAGGAGGCTGCAGTACATGATGCAGTATGTGTGAACGGTAACTGCAGAAAGGATACAGTTTGTGTTTCTACTTGACAGGAAATAATACAAGAAATGACTTATTTCTCACTTACACTCACTGGAGTCAAACCATGCAAACTGTTTCGTTAGTCCACAGCTCGATGTGTGACAGTCCTCTGCTGCCACCTCAGTAAAATGGAGATGAATGAAATCTTTGAGCTTCTAAAAGAATAAAAATAAAACCTGAAAAATGTAACTTCTTGAGACATTTAGCCTTGTGCAAGAACCAGTTAAACAGAGAGGTAATACTTGGTAAAAGCTTTGCATGATTTAAGGTTGCACGATACTGGGATGGGCTTTTGCTGCTGGATGAAGCATTCTGTCAATAAGTACCAATTCTTGCATTTTTAGGCTTTAAAGCATTCACTATATCATGCTGTGGACGGCTTTGTAATGATACCAGTAGATTGCATGAAAACATGTGAATCTTAAAGGTTTCCTGAGCGTAATCAGAGCTTAGAATTAAAAGCATTTAGTTTAATAGGTTGCAGTTTAAAACATTCAAAACGTTCACATTAAACTGCAGAAAGGTCCTTTAATAAATAAAGACAAGCAGAGGATAAACGAAGGTCAAAGTGAGCTGCAGGAGCTTCAGAGAGGCTGTAAGAATTTAAGGCCATAAAAGAAATACCTGAAGAGAGCTCTTGGTGCGTCTCATCTGTCTTAATTGAGCCTTCTCTGTGTTTTTGACCTCTGCCAGCATCTATCTGCAGCACACTCACAACCTCCCTGTAGGTTAGCACATGTGCCGCGGGAAGCCTAGACGGAGGAACAGCCCTCCCTCTCATGATTCGTGCCTTTTGAAACTAAGTTGCGGCAGATTATCTGCCGCTCACATGATCAATTTGACTCTCGGCAGAGCCCTGCAGCTCTGTTTGTCTCACTTGATTAAATGAAATGAAGCTCGGTGAGACAGAGAGCAGGTGCTGGCAGCTCTCTCACAGAGGGCCAGGTTCATAGAGTCTCATTTAACTGCACTGTAGTTAGTTTTTTTAACAGTGGAGGCTGAGAAGAAGAACCTGCAGATTCGGTGTGTTCAGTTCTGAGTGAGTACAGTGTTTCCTCTGCACAGACCAAATATAATGGCAAAGGGTTTGGAATCAGAGATGAGAGGCTGATAACGGATGACTTTGGAGGCTCAGTTCTGCACTGTCAGTCCCTTAACTGCCTTTGTGGTAGCAAAATGCTGTGTACATGTGAGTCACTGTGAAGGATGGCATGAAAGTTTCTGGTCTTTTTTTAAACTCATGTTAAATCAAAATACTGAAGTTAAATAAGAGTTAATCAAAATTTGGATGTCCTGAGTGAAAATTATTAACTTACATTTCAGAATTATGAAATATGAAGTAACAACACCTAGAGCTGATAACATGTTACTAACTATGTGAAGCTGAGTGAGGCACACAGTGCTTCCCGCTACATGCTAACGTCAGCGTGCTAACATTCTCACAACGACAAAGCTTACATGCTGATGTAGCAGGTTAGTGTTTACCATGTTCACCGTCTTAGTTTTGATTGTTAGCATGCACGTATACCCTAATTATTACAAAACACCAAAAACAGCTGAGGCTGATGGCAATATAATTGCAGATATTTTTTGTCTTATATCACTTCACCAATATATTTTTCTGGTGACTTGGCTGCAATTCTATGTTGTGACAAAGCTAAGACTGAAGTCTGATCAGATCCATGCACAAAAGCCATTTGGTTAGGGTTAGAAAAATATTGTGTTTTAGCTTAAAATATCCTGCCACAAACAAAGCTGGAAAATGTTCCCACATCACACTAAAATTGCCAAAGTTGTCTCAACGGGTCTGCTGCTTGGCAGCCGTCCCCTCGTCCTCCTGATGAGAAAAATCAACACATATCCATGTAATGTTCTTGGGATATGCCTTTTTTTTT
>JAPQLA010000006.1:21045134-21059708 GCA_029822935.1 Naso vlamingii | reverse complement strand
ACACACACACACACACACACACACACACACACACACACACGTAATCACATGTAAGATGGGAGCTGTGACAGACAAACAGGCGTGACCTCTCCTCTGCATGCTACATGTGACAATGTGATGAACCTTCTTCTTGGAGGCCAGTGGCGGCGGCTTCACTCCGTTCATCAGCAGGTTGCTTAACAGCTTGGACACAAAGACCCTCTTCAGGTGGATGTTGATGAAGCCTGAAGACACAGAAGACACAAGAGAACGATTAGACAATACACACAAACACTGGAGAAGCTTCAGGAAGGACTCTATTTACCCTGTCGTTCCATCACAACATTAAGAAAAACAGCTGCATAATGTGTTTACAATGAGAGGAAACAGTCCGGAAATCTCTCTGACTCTGCGTCCAACAGCTGAACCACAGTCACATGTTTTGTACCTGGTCCTGCGATTTCAGTTTTCTGGACGAGTTCGTTGTCTGGAAGGTTCTGGACAATCTTCTCTGCGATTTCCCTCGGGTTGATTTTCATTCCCTTCGCCTTCAGCATCTGCAGCACCACAAAGTGACAGAAAGTTCAGCCTAAGATGATAAATTATTTAAAAAGGTAATAATTTTTAACAGAAAGCAACTCAAAATCATGTTTTTAAAAACCTTAAACCCTGACTTTCATTCTTAAAGGTGTTCGAGAAAAAAACTGATGCTTGGAATCTAACCAAGTTTACTTTCAGGACCAGCAGACTCTCTGAAACGTTCACTTTCAGACTCTGCAGCCTCACCTGGGCCATGGCCATGGCACTGTTGCACTGGTAGTCCCCAAACTTGGCCTGCTGGTTGGGCGCGATGGACACTGGTGGGTTGTCCAGCTCGGGGCAGGAAGCCCGGATGGCCTCACCGAAAATGTCCTGGAGCCGCTGGTTGATGTTCAACATGGACTCACTGCACGGAGTCGTGTCCTCCTGCAGACCCTGAGGACACACACACGCCAGCTTCACAAGACTAAAACACCAGGATGATGATGATGATGATGACACAGAAGGAGGAAGAGCAGGATTTTTAGAGGTTTTTAAGTGATATTTTGGCCAAAAGATGGTTGTTGTTGCAGTAGTCTTTGATCAAATCAGGTAAAAGATTACACAGCAAGTTTAACAAAGCATTACAACACAGTTTCTAATTATTCACTTCATTTAAACCATTGTTTAAAACTTTAACCTAGTAATGCTGTCAAACTGGATGTTAATCCTGTCATTTCCTCACAAACAGAGCTGAGAAAAGCTCTCAGAGTATTTGTTAAAGACAAATCAATGATTCCTGCTATTGTTCACATCTGCATCCGTTTATTTTCTCTTTTCTCTCTGCACCAACGACAAACAGGAAGCTTCAGCTGCACTGGGCTGCTGGAGGAAAGATCATCGCAGAGATCGATGTAGCCAATCAGAAAAGTTCATTAACACATTGCCAACTTTCTGAATGGCTGAATCGTCTTAACAGCAGCTGAGATCCTTTTTTCAGACGCGTTATCTGCAGTCAGCAGCAGCTGGAGCACGGAGGAAGCACAGCTGGATTCTTCTTGTTATTCTAATAGGCGCTGATGTTGTTATTGTAGCAGTAATCCTTTAATACTCTGTATATTTGATTACTTTCTGTTTTTATTGTCATGTTACTATAATCTGTGCGCAGCCTCTGGCAGAACAACCTCTTGATAAATTGACAAAGTTCTGTCTTATCTTATGTTATCTGATCTTCTCAGAGACGCCCGCTGCTCTGTCACTCACCCTCTTCAGGATGTTGAGACGATACTTCAGCCGGCTGTTTTCTCCCCGCAGCTCATCCAGACGTGCAGATGCATTCACGTTCTGTGAGTTTTTTAGACTCTCAATCTCTGCAGAGAGATTTTGGATCTCCTGCTCCTGAATATAAAGAAACAATGAAAAAGAATCGTGAATATTTTTGGGTTTAGTCTCACTTTCACTTTTTGACAAATAAACTGTCACTGATATGCAAATCAGAGGAAACACTTTCACTTTCTCTCAACTCCAAATGTACCAGAGATTTTTTTCAAGTTTTCTTCAGTATCAAAGTATAGATATGAGGTATATTATTGATTTTTTGTCTAGCCAGCTTTACCTTCATAGTGCAAACTTTACAACATGTGAACAAATACAAGCAAAATAATAAATACAAACAAAAACAGGACTCACATACAGCACAGCTCACTAACATTGAGTATAGCTCAAAACTTCAGCATGATTACACTCTCATAAGATGTGAGTCAAGGAAAAATACCAGAAGTGACAAATTCCATCAGTATCACCTGTTTTGTCTTGATTTGTGTCTGCGTCAGTGTTTGACCAAAGTCTGACTTGAAAAAACCATAAAATCATTTGGCAGTTCTGCAAAACATTGTTTTTTATTGTTTATTATGGTGAATAATAGTTTTTACAGCTGTACTTTTACTTTGCCGTCACCTTTAAGCAAACTGCGAACATAATAAAATATTCACCACTTTCAGTTTCTTTATGATTTGCTCTGTTTTCCAAATCAGACCACAACAGGACAGTCAGGTCACTGTTTTACTCAGGAAACAAACATCCATTCAGTGACAAACATAAAATATAAGCCATATTCAAATGTAGCTCTCATTATTCTGTAAACAAAAATCATATACACACATTTCTTTTTTTTTATTAGACTTCTCCTGTAAGTTCATAATTCTGACTGAGGCTGGTTGGACTGGCTAAGTGTATGTTACCATTACTGTGTTCCTCAACAATAAATTAGCCCATTAGGATTTTTATAAAATCTCAAGTTCACTGAATCAGAATGAAACCAAAGGCTGCCTGATTGCCAGCTAATAATAAAACAAATGCTCAAATAACAACTGACCATCAAAATCTCTTAACTTTCATTTTTAACAGATTGACCATCGAGGCTGTTCACGAACACTAGAGGGCGCCAAACAGCACTTTAATGTCAACTTTGAACGCTAAACTCAATTAAACATAAGCAAACTACAAGTGAACGAGTAGTATTTGACACATATAGTTTCATTAGTCGGATTAAGAGACAAAGTTTACTGTGTGATACGCGACAAAACCTGTTTGCCAACTATTCTCTATGGAAATGAAATTAACGTTACTCGTACGACCTCTCATTCAAATATCTGATCAATTAATAATTTTGTCTGTCAGTGGAAACACATGCTTGCGATCTTCTGGCTAATTTGGCACCAAATGTGCGAAATCAAGTGACCACAAAAACATTCTGGGATGTGCTGTCACTTCCCGGTGGGACGTACGACAAAACGAATGAACACCCAATGCTCAAGTTGTTTTTTTAACAAAACAGGTGAGATTTGGTGTAACCTCAAGGGTCGACAGCCGAGTTTGTGATTTGTCTCAACCTTCGCGGCAGGAATTCTCCTTTTTTCGCGGTCGTTTAGCTTTTTGAAATGACGAGCAGAACCGCATGAAATGGGAATTTTCTTTCATGAAGTTCGGTGCCGCTTGTACAGACCGGCGTGTAGCTGCGGCGACGGTCACACAGCATTTAGCTTGCTAGCTAACGTTAGCTACATCACCGACACAGCGGCCGCTCACCTGCTGTTGCAGCCGGGCTGTGTACTCGGTTACCGGGTCGGTCATCTTTCTGAAACACCGGAGTGAAACTCTGTTGTCCGCTGATGTGGAGTCTCGTGGCTGATGAAACAAACTGAGGAAAGGAAACGGTCCACGACTTTTCACTCTATTTCCGGTACTAGAGATCTCTTCTTCTTCTTTGTTTCCTGGCAGATCGCAACACGCTGCACAAAGTGTATATCGCCCCCTAAAGTATGTTTGTAAAAATTACGTGAAGCTTGAAGTGAAAGTTACTAAAGACGTTTAATTTACACGACCACTTTAAGTAAACTTCAAATATTTTTACTTTATATCATGCAGCTGTGTGGCCTCCTTTTCATCCACTAGACTATATGTGGTAAATATTTTACTTTTTACTAAATTAATTTGACAACTACAGTCATTTCCTTTAGAAAAAAAAACAAAAAAACAATATCAGCTTGTAAAATAACCTGCCATAAATCATTAAAATAGAGAGTTTGTTTTAGTTGGTGTGTTTGTAGTTGTCTGTCATGTTTCAGATGTCTAAGACATCACATCTCCAACTACTTTTATTATTGAAATAGCAATTTGAGGCCCAACTGTAAAGTTATTTGATATTTTACATTAAAAAATCAAACAGAAAATTCCAGAAATAGAAGCAAGAATTTGTTTCTTCTTCCTTTCTCAATAATCATCTCATGGCCCCTCAGATTTTTCTAGTGGAAGGGCCTGGCTGCTTAGTTGAGAACCACAAGTGAGCCATATATGAAGTACTATACTGAAGTAAATCAGGTTTACTGATAATGCAGGACTAAGAACTTACAATAAACTTAAAACAATTCACTGCTGAACAGAAAAAACCCAACAAAACATCAAAATAGAAGAGAAGAATCTTTTTATTTGTTGTGAAACTACAAAACATATCGTCTGTTTGGTTGTTTTTGTTTGTTTTTTTTGTGCTGGTGAAATATTTACAACTCTGGTTGACAGTACAGTGTCTGAAAATAAAATTCACAGCTTTTCAAGACTTTCAGAAAAGAAAAACAGGAAAAGCACACCCAAATCACAAAGTGCAATAAATACATGCTGTATGTTTCTCATAGTCGCCTCCAAACACATTACCAGCTTCATCACCAGTCGTAACACAAACAGATTCATTAGAAAAAAAAGAAAAACTAGAATCAAATGAGGAAAAAAATGCACTTGAACTTCAGAAAACAGACAAGAATTATATCACAAGCTACATGATGAAAAAAATAATTATTTGTTACTTACAGCATTTATTTTCTTTCTCTGAATGACCGTGATTTCTCGTAGTAAAAACCTACATTCCTTCATCCAGATGTTTTTATATAAACGAGTTGATTTAGAGTTTAAGCGACATTCGGTCGATCATGACAAAGTTCAGTGAACTTTAAAACACACGATCCTGTTTCCCAGAACAAAACAAACTGTTTACATCAGGACAAATAATGCAAAGGTTTCTCGACATTTTAGAGCAGACGATGGTGGCCAGGACATGTAAGACAACAAAAAGAAAATAAAACTGTTGACACGTCGCTCTCTGAAGGCACTCTCTCACGTGACTTTCATGAGCTTCACAGTGTTCTGCTACAGTAAAACCCTGTGCCCTGTCAGGGTGACCAGCTGCATTCACACTGCAGGAAACTGTCACATGACTAATGTGTTTATCCTACATTTATGATTTGTGGTGACTTTGATACGCAGCTCTCAGTCGGATACATGTGTGCTCTGTGGCAGTGTGGCCTCAGTCTGAACGGTCCTTTCTAGATCGTGCTGATGGAGCGATTTAGTGGAGAGGAGGAGAGGCATTAAGGCATGGACACAGTGATGGAAGAAAAAAGAATCGCAATTTGAAAAGGGAAATAAAACTCCTTTTCTGACGCATCTTGACTCCATGAACAAATGGATAAATAATCTACTAAAAGGCAATGTAAAGTATATTTGCCTGTATTTAATTACAATACATATTCTCATAAGGCAAAACCTGCTCTGAATCTAAGCTGATGTCAAATATTTTACTTATCAGGTAGCTGGTAGAAGTACAAAATGGCACCTGACACCTCATGCAGTGTTTTTTCCTCGTTTCAAAACAAATGAAAGGAGGCGGCAGGACTGACAGTTCACCAGTGTGTAATGAAACTATGGCCCAACCAATCGATTGTTTGCTGGTATTATCAGCCGATATCAGCCTATTGCAGATATACCAGTATCGACGTATATTTCCCGATATGTGCTGATGTTGAAACTGTTTTTAAAGGCCAGAAAAAATGCTTGGACTAGTGATTTAAAATGGTGTAAGTATGCAGCTTATCCAGCAGAGGGCGGTCTGCAATTTAATAACTGATAAGTGAAGTGTTTGCCGTTCAGTGTTCTGATGTTTGGAATAAAGTTGGTTCAAATGTCAAATATCCTGCCTCCATCACACATCTTTGTCACAAGGATTTGATCAACACATTCAGATGATATTATATATTTGTAGCATCTGCTTTTATATTGGATGCTGGAATTTTCCTGCTTCCAATTGGCATCGACCCCAAAAATTCCATATCAGTCAGATCCCAAACGAAACATCAGTTTGTCTTGGTCAGCCATGTTTTTGTTTACATTTGAGGCTGAGCACCGGGAACCCTTTGAGATTGCTAGTTGAAAAATTTTTTAACTGGAAAATTCAAACTTGAAACAGTGGATGGGATGCTGCATGAATCCTCCATGTACTCGAGAACAGTCATTACGTTCTGGGTGTCAGACACGCAGCCTGTGTGACAGTGCAGACACGAGCGAGGACGTTTCTGCTTGTGCATCTCAGCTGTTACATCTTTGGTATTGATCTTTTGTGACTGTTTTGACAAAAATCAGACATTGATCAGGATCAAACCTGACGGTTCCTGCAGTGCGAACGAGCTCACAGCATCTGATTCGATTTCCATCTATATTTTTTTGTCTTTTGTAGAAGGATAAAGAGCTGTAATGTTGGTTTATTATGTTTTTGTGGGATATTATCATTCTTTTAGACACTTTGTGCAAAACATTCCTACTTCTACCTGAATGTGCTGTGACTCCTTTTCTGTGGATTTAACACATTTACAGTATTCATCATCTAAAACAAGGCTGGTTTTGATTTTTCTGGGATCACTGGAGGATCAGAGGATGACGTAGAAAGAGGAACAGGAACTGGAGACAGCAAAAAAGAAAATAGGACAAAATCATCCTCTGTTGGTCTTAAACATAATGACACTGAAGGCAACACATGAACGAGAAAAACAAGTTGCAGCTCGACTCTCCATCAGTGGGCTGCTGTTGATCTACAAACAGTAAAACAGAGAAACATGTGGAAAGGCAGCAGCAGCAGGTTTGTGTCGGCTACATTCTTGCTTCCAGCAGGAATGGAGACATGATTCTGTGATGGTTTGTTCCATGTGTTGGAAACTTCTGTCTGAAATCTAATGTTAGCATGGTGACCCAGCAAGAAGTGAACCACCGTGAATGCTGACAGTGCAGATGTCACCGTGCTCTGGCTCACTGGATGTAAACTGGAAGCAGATGCTTGATTTTGGGATTCTCCTCCCCGGCTGCTGTCTGCATCCTGAGATTAGCACTGCCCAGACCATTTTGAATTTAAAAATATTTATATTAACAAGCAACAGTGTTTTGGGGGTTTTTTTTCCCTCTAAAGGAAAATGATAATGGGGGGAGGCAGACTTTTCTCCAGTGTTAACGCAGCATTGCCAACATGAAATCTGTTCAAAATATCCCAACACAAATCCAGTTATCAGCAGGATCATTTAAAATATTACAACCTCAACCAATATCAGCTGTATTAACTACATGGTAAAGCTTTCCAGGGAGAACTTTTGCTTTATCGCAGCTAAAATACAAAAAAATAAAAATAAAAAAGCACCAAGGACACTTTCTCCATCAGCTATTCAACATCCAGGTACAAACACAAAGAGTCAGTAAACATGAGATGTGCCAGCTCTGAGCTCTGCTGCTGATTTTTAAGTCCAGCTGTCTTGGAAACAACGTCAGACATCAGTGAGTCTTCACTGAGCTGAATATAAATCTCACACAGAAGCACCAACAGCCATCTGACTTCTGACTGTGTCTCTGTGCTCATACAGAAGACGGAGAACAATTTTTACTGCCTCCTGCACCGCAACATAAAGAGAAAACAACACAGTCTCATCATATTTTCCAGCCAGGATGCTGTGCAGAGTTCATGTCAGAGCTGAACGGTCATGCACAGAAGCAGGAAGTGATAACTGAAATGAAGTTTTTCCACCATCACAAGAATTATTGAAGTCGTTTAGTTAAGAATTTAGCCTCCCAGCTAATAATTTAACGTCACTTCAAATTGAGGACTGCGAGTGCTAAGAGGAGTTACATGAGCATGAATGTGTGATGTTTGCACTCATCAATTAGGCTCTTGTCTTTTTGGTCATCGTGCTGATTTTGAGTAGATAATCCTTTAAAATGCAGGACACAGTCACGTTAAAAATAATGTGTCACTCAAGATTCAGCGCAGTCCTTCCGAACGTAATATTCACAGAAAATGTCTCAAATTGGTCATTCGATTAATGCAGAACTTCCTGCAAAGAACCACAGATCAACGACTTGAGGGACGATATTTCCATTTGTCATCATTTCAGTTCATATTTGCAAAAAGAAATGCTTGAAACCAGCCGGACTTGATGCTTTCCACATATGCACATATTGTCTCTCAGGGAACGTGTTACAGCTGTGATTTAGAGATCAAGATGTGAAGCAACAATAATTTATCTGATCATGTTTGTGTCTGATGAATGTGACTTTTCCTCCCAAATATCGACTCTGACCCCCAACACGTCTGCTGTCGTCGTCAGCTTTTGCACCGATAGAATCTTTAGTACAACGTGAACAAATAAAGAATGAATGCATCGTGCTTTCTTTAATTATCTAGTTTGATAGTCATTCAGACCCATTAACAGAGGGACTGCACAGTGAGGAGATAATTATCTGGAGGTTCACAGAAGAACAAACGAAGATGATCTGTTCAGTTTTCCTGGGGCACCGTGCTAACATCCGGTTCAGACATGACAGCAACTCAGACACACATCCAACACATCCAGTCACACAGCGACACAGAGGAGAAGACGGAAGTGAAAACTATACGATTAAAACAAATGATGTCACCAGGGCAGAACTTCTTTTAAAAATCAGAAGCCTCGGGAGGAACAGTAGCACTGCTGGTTACTTTTCTCATTTGTGTGTGTGTGTGTGTGTGAGTGATATGGTTTAGTCACTTTCTTATAGTCGAATAATCAATAAAAAGTTCACAGTCAAAAAACACACTTGATCTTCACTTCCTGTGTGTGTTACGACAATCTTTGTGCACCTCAACAATCATCATTCCAGCACGAGGCAAAAGTTTAACTTTCCAAAAACCAACAACAAGTTTCTTTATTTCATTTTCCTAAATGTTTAGCTCAAGTTTCTTAAAGTGCAGACTATCCGATCAGCTACCTGAGTGTTAGTGAGAGTTAGTGCTGTTTCTACACTGTGCTCTGTGTGTGTGTGTGTGTAACTGGTGAGAGACGATCAGGAATCTCACCTCAGATTTTTGTAATAATCAGATCCAGTTCATTTAGTGATGCTTGTGCAGCAGAAACGCGCTCCAGTTTTCCTCTCATGGTGCGTCGTGAAGACAACAGAGCAGAAACAGACAGCTAACGATGCTAAAGGTGCTAACGATGCTAATGTAAAACCATCTGCGCTCAGGACTGTACACAGCAGACAAGCTTTAGATGGGCTGATGTTTTTCTGCTTAGCAAGTTTAAAATGCTCTAAAAACACAGAGTTCAATATCAATTAAATATCTGTTAAATGAAGATATTATTTTTGTTTGATGATCTTCAAGTGAAGTTGCTTGTTTTGCTTTAGTACCTTTGTTGCTTCTGTATTTGTGCTGTCAATGTACACATACATATATTTTTGTCCCAATGTGTCATTTCATGTGCATTTTTGTGACTTTGTGCTGGAATGATTTTGAAACACCTACGAGTCTCTTAACAGCCTGTTAGTAACAGAAACAAGTCGTCAGAAACAGAATGAAAAAAGTGAAAGAGCAAAAACAAAAAGCTCGAGCAGTGCTAGCACTAATTTACAAAGACTAGCCACATTAGAAATGCTGAGCTCTTTAAAAATGTGTTTCTTCAAGGTTTTGAGGGTTTTTTCCCTACTGAACATATTTTTATTATTCTTAATATTATTATTATTTAAAATTCTTCATAACACCGCCCGAGGTTTACTTCATTTGTGTCAGGAACAGCAGGTTCAGACTCAGGAGGGGAAATAATTTGAAATGCTTCTCTACACGTCGTCAGCCGGCAGGTCGGGGATGCTGCTCTTCGCTCGCGTGAAGAAGGCCATTTTCTCTCTGAAATCACAGGAAACACTCAGTGAGCGGCACACAATCAGATCTTTACTCAAAGTCAAAAACCGACATGTTGTTTGCTCTTCTCAAGTTAGTATCGTCTTTCTGTTTCTCTTTACCATAGTTAGGAGATTTCTGTCTGCACTGTTTTCTGGTTACAAGTCTCCGTATCAAGGCTCTGCTGACATGGGTGCGTTTTTATTTCATGTGACTCGCTCTTTGTATTGTTTCTGCTCTAAAGTGATTCATGGTCTTGTTTCCATGACAGCAATTTTCTCCACTTGCTATTGAGAAAAAAATTCTATAAATCTGTGATCTAAAAAGGTGTTCAATCCATTTTTCAGTTTTCCAGGAGTTAGATTCACTGTGTACTTCAAGACATTACGCTATTTCAATTTTAACACCAAGTTCAGTGTGTGTATACAGTTTATTTTTATGTGGGTAAACCTGCTAAAAACAGGCGATTAACTTTGTTCTAACTGCCAGGAACCAGTTTGCCATTCGTTTTTTTTTCTGGAGTGTCACATTCAATGTAGTGATCACACCGGAAACAAACAGGAACAGCAGACGTCTGCATGAAACCGAGTGACAGTGTGACAGTAGTGACTTTTCTTCTTGGACTGAGTCTTATTTTTCAGATGGAACCTGATGTGTTGTTTCTCCCACCTGAAGGTCTGCACCTCAGGGACCTCTTTGCGACTCCGGCCCCTGATCTTGTGGACGTCCTTGGCTGCTGCCCTCATCATCTTCTCCACCCGCTTCTCCTGCAGCTGTTCCTCATGAGTCTGCATGGGACAAAGTGCACACAGTTAGGGTACACTCACACTAGGCAATCCATATCGTGCCCGAGCACATTTGATCCCTGAAGTCCAGTTTGTTTGACTAGTGTGAGCGCTTCGTTCCGTACTCAAGCACGGCACGTTTTGTTGGCTCTGGCACGGTTGGAAGAGGTGGACTTCAGTACGGTACAGATGCACGTGCACGAGCACAAGCACAGAGCGCTGACATCGCTGTGACTGTTTGTGAAGGATTCACCTTAAATTCAGACAGACAACAGCAGACAGTGTCCCCATAAAAAGCAGTGGAAAAATGTGCAACTGTCTTGTAGATTGCGGGAATCAGAGAACAACTTAAAAAAGTTATTAAAAGATGAAAGAAATGCGGGTAAAAATACGGGTCACACTCCAGAGGTCAGGTCACTCGAGCGTGCTCAGGCACAGTTAGACTGGAGCGATGTGAGTGCAGGCCAGCAGGGGAGAGGGGAGGGGGGACATTCGTGCTTCAGCACGGTACGGAACAACTGGGCAAAGTGTGAGCGCGTCCTTAGAATCAGTCAGGATCAATCACAAACATGTGGATGCACCAGTTTCACCTGGATGGTCACTCACCTGTTTCTCAGCTTGTTTGAGGAGGAGCCGGAAACGTTCGTCTTCTTGGACCCAGGACGGCAGCTCTCTCTGGCCCTGCTGCCTTGCCCTCTCCAGCTGCGTCTTCAGCTCCCGCAGCACCCGCAGCTCCTGCGCCAGCCGGGCCTGCCGCGTCCGAGACACCTGCAGGTCCAACTCCAGGTCCAGGGACGTCCGCAGGAGACCGTCCAGACCTTTAACCTGCACGGGAGGCTGGAGGGACAGCAGGGAGAGAAACAGTTAATTCTGCAGACACAAACCATTATTTCCATTATTGGTCATCCATCGTAACATGGTTGGGAAGACAGCCCAACAAGCCATCCACACATGTTACAGAGTGGTGTGGAAATCCACCTGGACAAGAGTAAGCAGCATAATAATGATATCTGCCTAATTCTGTGTTTGTTGGCTCTGTCTGCCAGACTAAAAGACTGTTCATCAGCAGCGCTTGGTAACGCTACACTTAAAAGTAACTCGTTCAGTTTATTTTGAGGGAGTAGCCTACTGTGCATTTTCATGTATTGACTCTACCACCTGCACAGCCTATTCTAGAGCCCATAATCTTTAACTCTACAGGCTAATAACAAGAATTACATACACAGTAAACCCTTACAGCTTTTTATCTGTATGGCTTCTTAAGACTTTTCCTTCATGCGTTCCATTAGTAAATTAATTGTTGCTCATTCTCTTCCTTCTGTTTTTTGTTTGCGACTGGCTTGTGTGTTTTAGGGTTGTTTACAATGAGCACATTTTTGGGAGGGTAGGCTCCTTTTGGCGCAGGAGCAGGCTGCAAGCTGGATAAAGGTCACTATGATATAAATAAGGATTTTTTTAACTGGGAATCATGCAATGCTTCTTTAGAATAAAACTCCAAGTGAGCATGAAGGATGTTTTTAAAATCCCAGATGCAGCCTGTGAAGAAAACAGAAAACTCTCCTTCATATCATTACTTTTAACTCACTGCTGTGTACAGCAGGTGACAAACATGTTGTGGAAGGACCGCAGCTGATAACAGTCCTGTTACATCTGAACACATTTACAAACTGAAGAGCGACAGCATCCAGAAGTCACTTTAACAGACAGATGAAGCCACCAACAGATTTCATGTCTGCAAAGGTCCTAAAGTCACAGAACAGTGACATCATCTTGAATTATTTGTAAATAATGTCACACGTCATGTGAGCGTGCTAATTTCCTGCTGCTGTCGAGCCTCAGGAGGGAAACTGCGGCTGCTGCCTCGAAATTAATGGAAGCTGGCAAATGTCAGAGCGGCATTAAACATTCAAACGGTTATTAAATATTAAGAGTCACTTCAGCAGGAGGGCTGGACAGCTTTAAGACTTAAAAATTGCAAATATGCTCTGCGTCTCTCCACCTTGAGAGACAACAGTTAATGTTGTATTACTGAAGTGTCAGGATACAAAATAAGACAGTAACTTTAAAGCAGACAATGAAGACGGAGAGACGTCAGATTACTGAGCCTGGAACGAAGTCAAAGTGCTGCAGTGAAGAGAAGATTCTGCTTCATCTTTCACTCCAGAAAACAGACACAATTTTAGGTTCAAGTTCCAGTTTCTGTTTGTCACTGCAAATTAAAAAAGTACACATTAAATGAAATATCATATTCAAATTAAATATTTTTAGAGTGTTGTGCTTGGTTGCATCAAGAACCTGAGTGCAAAGATCTGATTTAGAAAAACACAGAGAATGTTATTTAAAGAGATGAATATTTTGTACTTTCTAAGATTCCCTATTTTGTCTTATTTATTATTAAATGCTTACTATAATAGTGCTATAATAGCATTCAATCTTTCATGTCACAGTGATTATTTATGACACTATCACCTTTTTCCAGCACCATGATCATTAATGAAGACTTAAATATTGTGTAAACTCTTCAGACGGGCAGATGAGAGGACAAAAGTCAAGTTTCTACCTTCTTTATGCGCATGCTGCGTCTCTCAGAGGCGTTTCTGACAAATGGAGACCTCTTAGAGAGGGTGGAGCTGTCGCTGTCACTGCGATTTATCTGGAAACAAAAACAGAGTTTAAGAGTGAAAATCAGTTCACAAACCTCACTTTCTATTTGTGGAATCTTCAGAGCAAAAGGTTAGTTTTTCTCTTGTTTGTCTGATTATTCAGTTACCCTGCAGATGTACTGGCTCTGAGGTCCCGGAGAGAAGGTCTTGGAGCGGATGATGGTGTTCCCCCTCATGAAGGGGTTCTGCTGGTGGACATCTGGCCGGCGCTCCTTTGGTCGAACCACAGAGCAGTGATGAGACGGCAGCAAGCTGTCCATGCTCGTCTCCTTGTTGACCTGGACAAAGGAAAAATGCTTTGATCAGCTTCTTTAAATCTCTTCTGGAATGGAAAATGATGAACACTTAAAGCTGTCTAACACCTACAAGGTACGCAATCCCAAGAACACAAACGTCATCAGCGTTGTTTTTCCCTTCAGGCTTCATCATCGATCAGCAGAAAAACCACAAACGTTACCTTTTCTGTGACAGCAGTGGCTGCTGCTGTTGTCGAAGGTTTGGGCACCTTCACCTCCTCCTCCTCTGCCTCCCATTGGCTGCTTTCAGGATAAAACTCGTCCTCTTCCTCCACAGGCCCCTCCCCCTCCACACCATTTCCTTCCTCATCACCAAACATGTCTGTCTCCAAAGGGTCGCCATGCCTGACAAACACCCCACAGAGAGAAAACCAGAGAGAGGAGAAACTTAGTCACCATCTCTGCTGCTTTCATACTTCATCGGCATTAAGCTCATCATCAGTTGACGAATGTGCGCCGTGATGATGTTTGATAGCGGTTAGAAAAACTTACACATAAAAAAGCAGTCAAATAGATAGAAAGAGGACAAACTGACCACTCATCTTCCTCAGGAGCTCCGACTCTGGAAACACTGGAAGCCTGAAACACAGAACACATCTGAGGACCACACACACATTTCTATCTGTATGTTCCACGTCATCTAAGTGTGTTACAATACGACTGATGTGTAACCTTAGAATAAGATAATAACCTTCAACATTTGAATCATTATCAAACGACCTTGCTGATTTCTGCTGACAGACCTGCAAAGTTTTCATGAACTAAACACCATCTGTCTGTCTGTCTGACTGTCTGTCTGTCTGTCTGTCTGTCTG
>JAPQLA010000006.1:21018184-21031068 GCA_029822935.1 Naso vlamingii | reverse complement strand
ACCTTTGTTGGCGGTCACAGTTACTCCACACATCTTGCAGATGACATTTTTCTGCTCAACATCCGACTTTTTAAACCCGAACCACGTCCAAATCACGGATGTAGCACCGTTTTTTTTGACCAGCTCCTCCTTCTCCACCGTTACTGTGCACAGAGGCAGGTGCGATGACGTCATCGACGGTATGACGGCAGCGCACAAATCTCTACCGTGGCCAAATTTATATCGTTTCTACCGTCATACCGTGTATACCGCGCAGCCCTCCATCATATATTCTATTTTCCATCCCTTTGATCGTAGTTTAATCAATCATACAGGTGCCAGCAGCAGGTCATCCTTAAACACTGAGTGATCATAAAAAAAGGAGACAAGTGAGGGAGGACACGAAGACACCTCTGATGGAGTTCCACACCCCAAGAGACAGAATGTACAAACACAGCTGAGCAGAGCTTCACCAGGTTTAGCTTACTGAAAAGTAAAGAGACGGTAAACATTTCAGCTGCGGACGCTAAGTTCAGCTGGAAGAGGCTGGCCTCATGAGAACATACTGCAGCCAACGCAGCTCAAAATAAGCCAGTATCTGACACAAGTATCTGAAACAGCTCCGGTGTGAATGACGGTGGTGGCAGCATCATGCTGCGCGATGCTTCTCTGCAGCAGCCCTGGAGGAAAACCTGATGCAGTGCAAAGACACCTGCAGCTGGGGAGAACATCTGTTTTCCAGCAAGACAATAAGGAGTTGCTATTTTCTCTCTTTTATATCCCTGAAAATGTCATATCTGTGAATTTTGAACTGTTTGTCCAACAAAACTAAAGATCTGAGGATCATCTTGTTGGTCTCTAAGGAAGACAGAATTTGATTATTAAAGTACACACTGAAATAAAGACCGACAGCCCACATATGCTCCCAACCACTACACTCAGAGGAACTCAGAGTTTAAATCACAGGAAATGAATCCCCACAGTAAAAAATGTCACAGCCATCAACAGAATCTGTTTTCACTTTCCAGAAAGCTCATCTCAAAGTGATCTTCACACACACAGCCCTCATCTTCTCCTCGACAGGCTGTCATCACAGCAACAGTAAAACACCAACTGCCTCCTGCTGCTTCAGCTCCTCCGACTCCCTGAATCTTATTAAGCACATCTAGCCTCTGTCTCATAGCAATATAATGTGAAGTGTTTTTATACACGTCCAGACTCTCCTGAGAGTCATCTGATGTCCTCATCTCCTCCACTCACAGTCCACCTTCCTTTCCTCGCCTCACTCCCTTATTTATATTCTACTTCATCTCCTCATACTGATTGTATTCTATTCTCTCTCTTCAACAACAATTCACTTCCTGTCATTCTGGTTCTTACCACATTTCATTCAGTCTATATAAGGACCGTTTAAGTTGAGCTTAATACAGTTTTAACACCTCGTAGAGAGAAAAATACACACACCACATTTGCCCAGTTACATGAACAAATAAAGGCAGCTCGGGCAAATGTTTAGAACACTAAACCTTTCTGCAGGGTCACCTGGTGTGATGTGTGGACTTTCCCTCTCCACTTATTCACGCAACCCAAACTGATTCTAAAACAGAGTAGATGAGAGATAGCAAGAGGAAGCTGGTCGCAAGCAAAAGGCCTGCTGAACCGATAGTGACTGAAAACTCAGTGAAAAATCAGAGGCATTAAATAAAGACTACATCCTGTGCTTTGATTGGAAAATGCAGCCATATGAAGTCTATTTCTTTCTGCGAGAAGATGCTCAGCAGGATGATGCACTGCTGGGATTTCTGACATGATCCACGAGGCTCTCGGATGTCAGTGTGGGGATTATCTGTCTCTTTCCTTCTTCTTCAGTTTGTCAAAGGGTTGATAGTTGAGCTGATCAAGTCAACTTCCTGTCTTCAGCACCCTTTAAACAATGTTAAGCTTCTACATACACATCAGATTTGTGCTTAGCTTTGCTGTTCTTGTGTTTAAGTAATTTTTTTGTTGTTGTTTTTTTGGCTGAATTTCCCTCAGCTCTGTCAGGCTCATCTCATCTACATTCTGACTTTTGATGCTTAACCCTGCATAGAAAGTGTCCTTTTACCTGCATGAGTTCTTGTTTCTCCTTCTCCCCAGAGCTGATGGCATCTCGGATGGAGCGGACCTCACTAAGGATGGCCTGCGCCTCCTGCAGCTTGTAGCCAGATGGGCTGTTGGACACCTTCTGGTCAATCCTGGAGGTCAGGAGGAGGGAACACAGGCAGTGAGGAGGTGGAGACAGAGAGGCAGGGAAAGAGACAGGAGATGAAGGTCAGACATATGATTATTTACCCAAAACCAAACCAAACCCAAAGGAAATCATCAGTTTTAACCATCTAATGACTTCACTTAGCTGCTTTTTAATGTTGCCACAGGGAACTGGTTCAGCTGAGCGTACACACAGCAACACTCTGAATCATTTCAATGTAATTATACTAATGTAAGTGTAAGCTTCCTAGAGTAACCACAGTCTTTCACTAGAACTGTAGGAAGGTAAACAGCAAACAGCAGATAGTCCGGCAGGATTATTCATTCACTTTTTTAAATGTGGAGTTGTGTGAGTCACTTGTGCCAAGTCAGTGTTTTCCCTGCCTTATATACTGGTCTGCTTGCTCTCTGTCTGGGGAGGCAATGCGAGGTGCCAGCAGGAAACAGAGCCTAGTATATAGTACAGAATATATGTAGTATATGTCCCTTTACATGTAGTACGCTACATTTTAATAATTTTTGGTGCTTACATTTCCATCAGGCAGCCATTTCCTTCGGAAATAAATTCCCTCAATCACAAAACGTCCACATTCATACGAACAACCACAGTCGCATCTGCGGTCTGCGGAAACAATGGCCTGACATCAATGTGAAAGACAAAAATAAAAACGTAGCACACACAGAAACGGACACACATACTTTAGGAGGGTGGTCTTGTTGGTGGCTAAAGGACGTGCAGCTGTTGGTACCATTTACAGCAACACTGTACTCTGTTTGCTGCCACTGCACCACGCTGCTCCTCCATACAGAGAGCAAGCTGACAGTTACCTGCGGCAGGTAACCCCTGGGACACACAACATGCGTGTGCGGCGCGTGTGCTCTAGCTTTTCATTTTGGCGTCCATTAAAACAGGTTAAAGCAGCCATACTGCCAGCGTGAGCAGTGCGATCACCCACGGGTCAAGCGTGGCTGCTGCGCCGTGTCATCTAGCGATTCGGAGTCTCACCAGTTTCTACCTTCACACGTGCGGTTTTGGGCAAAAAAAAAAAGACCAGGAAACATTCTGTACACAGTCATCAACATAATTACCAGGGTGTCACTACATTGTCAGTGTTGGTGTATTCTGCACTGTGTACTTCTGGTATCCCTTTCTTTATGTACTATTTAGCATTATTTCTGGTTAGGGGTTAAAGAAATCCAAATGACATATACAGTGAAAATGATTAAATTATGGTGATTTTCAAGGGGAAGGTTGTGTGACACAGGGCTGGCTGTCACAGTTCTGTGTATGTGGCTGTGTCTGTGAACAGAAAGACACGAGTTGTGTGCAAGGCCACACACATGCCGCACACACATCCTATGTGTCCCAGGAGAAATACACTGACAAGGCATAATACAACCCAACATCAAAAAAACCAAACTATCCCTTTAAGGTCCATGAGCATAAAACTGTGACTGAATCAATCTCAGTGGCAGTAGGTAGAAAAAGACAAAGCACTATTTTATGCTTCTTGAGTTCTTTGACAAAGCTTAATTAAGACTTCTGCTTTATTAAAACGATACAGGTATTCATTTTTTGTTAAAAACGAGGAAAATGAGGTTTTTGCATTTTACTGTTTACTTGGGTATTTAATTAAGGATGGAAACATCCTGAAAATGCTTGGTACATAAAGATCTAAGGTTAAAAAAAAAAAAATTCACATAACCAGCTTGGTTTGGTCAGATCAATCTGAATACAAGATCAGCAGTTTGGTGAACTTCTAAGTTCCAGGTAACAGATCTGAGGTGCTGTTCTGGGCTGTGGGCAGACTGCAGAAAGGACGATGCATGAGGCAGCCATTAGAGGCAGCAGCAGCCGCCTAAACTCAGCCTGTCATCAGCAAGTCATGCATGCATCTGAATAACAGGTCCTTCCACATTCTTCAGAGAGGGAAGAGGGGGGAGGCTCAGACAGAGAGAGAGGGAGAAAACATGGTACAGAGAGAATGAGGAAGAGAGGGAGAGAGAACGAGTAATCCTCTCTAAGTCCTTATCAAACACGGACTTGTGCTGAGTGAAAATGGTGCTATGAACCTTTTTATAATTAAAATCACAATGACCTCTTTCCAAAAACACACAGAAAAAGAGAGACTGTACCCACTGAGGCCAAACATGAAACCTTTTTAACACTTTACTACTCTCTGTCAGCCCACACAGCAAATAATGGAATATTTTACGTTGTAAATAAAAATAGTTTTTGTCAGACTACCAGGTACAATCACAGTCTATATGTTAACAAAGCTGTCCTGAACCATGGACCATGGTAAATAACAGCTTTTTAAAGAGTCTTAAACAAAAACCCTACAGCTCTGACCTAAAATGGTAAATATTCTTCAGACTTGTGCCACAGCGAGTTTCTAAATCACCTGTCCTGAACTCAAATGTGAGCTATCTTAGCGAGCAGCCGCATGTTTGAGCCCGAAACACCTGCAAGGAGCAGAAGAGCCAATGACAGCAGCGGATATTCACCTCAGAGGTGACTCCAGTGCCTAAAAAAACTCTAGTATATCAGTCAAGTAGAACGTGGACCCTGGACATCAGTCACTGATACTTGTGTTGCACTGGACAATACTGAACAAACGTCTACCAGCGGTGAACAGTCCAATCAAAAAATATTTTTTTCTGATTTCACTCTTTGGTCCTGGCAAAGTAAAATCACACACTACAATAAAGATTAGAGAGAAATCTGAAACAATGAGAATGATATTGTGTTTTTCTGTCTCCCTTTACTCTGGATCAACTTGTAGATTTCACTGTCAATTTTCTGTTGTAAATATCAGAAAAAAAACCTCCCATGCAGCAGCATTTAGTAAAATCTTTTGAGGAGCTGAGTGTTCGGCTGCATTCCTGCCTAAGCCTCTTCGTATTTCTGCAAACAGCGATTGTTGTTGAACAGCGCCTGATTACTGTAACAGGAGAGGAAAGTCACGGAGGAATGCCGTCCAACCACTCTGCCTCAGCTACTCTTTAATCCTCCTGACACTCTCACTGAGCTGCGTGAGGCAAGACAAACAGGCTGGACATTCCTGTTCAGTTCAACATCGACCAACAGCCGAGCAGCAGGCCGACTTTCTCATGTGGCAAATTTCAAAAACTAAATCACAGACGGCCTCAGTCTCACAAGAACAAATGAAGAACGGATCCCTTTCAAATCGACATTCCTGACTGATGGCCTCACTGCTACACCTTGCGCTTACTAAAGGACTCACTTCATATTGTGAGCTGTACAAGTGGGTCACAAAGAAGGAGTGTTTCCTTTCAAATCAGCATTCTTCAGCTGTTATTCCCTGGCTGCCTTTATGGACGTGTTAGTGTTTAATGATGGGATGGAATGTGTGATAATGCTGAGGCAATAACTGAGGTGATAAGCGAGTCCACTGCACTGAGTATTTGAATAACTCGCAGTGGTTTGAACGACATATTCACATTTACTGTTTATACACGCTGTTGAAAGGGCAAATTCCAACTAGTGCAACACCACAAGAAGGGTTGACTCCTTCATCTCTACTGTACAACAATATTCCAGGGATACCTGAGTGTTTGTGTCATTGATAAGGATAAGACAGACGATAAGAGCTGGGTGGAGACATGGCTAAGATGTTTGAAGAAGGAGCACATTAGCGCGAGTAGAGCAGAATCATGATTCAGATGTCACACAGCTGAAAGAGTCGCAGTGTGCCGAGCTGAGGCAGTCTCAGCTGATCTGTCACCTGCAGCTCTTTATGATACAACTTAACTGTTCTGACGTTTTTGTTTCTGTAACCACGCAACTAAAAGAGCAAAAAAAAAAAAAAAAAATTTAATCACAGCTGATGGATGTTTGACCGTAAATAGGATGACATCCGCTGTGGCTATATGGACACTTAAACTGAGGGAAGTTGTCATCTTAAAGGCCCTTTACACTTATTTTCATCATCAGCTTCTTACTGTGAGCAACGGGCTCAAAGCTTGAAAATGAAAGATTTCAGTTCTTCTTTTTTTTTCATCTATGAGTTCTTGCTGGTTTGAAGATAGAAAAATATATTTCAGTCCACCAATTAGGTTTCAGCAAACGTTTGAATCAGAGTCTGATGGCTGCATTATAACAATGTTATGACGTGAAAAGCCTCTGTGATTTGTCCACACCAAAACATGACATCCATGATTCTGAGTGCCCTTTTTTGGAAGCTTCTCAGACAAACTACTTTTTAATGGGGACAAATTCTCTAAAAGGGAGAAATTACTTTTAAGTACTTGTTGTGCATTTATTATTTCGGTTATCAACAAAAAATACCACAAAGTCTGGTTAAAGCTTCCAAAATTTACAGAAGACTTTCTGTGATTTACATCTTTGTAAACTGAGTCTCTTTGGACTGTTGGTTGGACAAAAGATGTCAAAATGTCACATAAGACTTTTTTTTTATTTGATTTGAAAAAAAAAAAAAAATTCACTGGAAAAATAAACAGACTGGAGATTGAGATAATTAGTTCTCTAAGTAACGACTTTCTGATTTCAGTGTTTTACTCAGTGCCTTTCAATGCTGATTCCTAATGCAGAAATATAAAATCAAACTGGATTCCCCTTCTGAGGTGGCTGTAGATTTGCCCTGACACACTACAACTGGTCTGCCTAAAGCTGGGCCACATTATTTGTCGAGCATCAAGTCCCGCCCCCAGCACCAATAGGAAGTGTCGCCCTGCAGCGCATCAACAGGAAGACCAGTCACATCAAAAACAAAATGGAACATCATGGTTATTTTGCATTTAGTAATATGACCTGATCCAGATCTACCCCTGACCTCCCAGTTCCACATCCGTAGCTGATGTGACCAAGGTTGTCTGTGAATGTTCTCATTTGTCCAGCTCATAGTTATCTCTGAGCAACAGAACTGAAAGCAACTGGACTTAGTTATATGTCTGTGAAGACGTTTCGTCTCTTATCCAAGGGGCTTCATCAGTTCACGCATGTCTGATTAGACTGGGCTAGTGTGACTAGCTAGTGGAGAAGCCGGGTATTCAACCTGTGTGGAGGTGTTTACAAACGTTCCACTCTGTTATAACAAACTAAACTGACGAAGCCCCTTCGATAAGAGGCGAAACGTCTTCACAGACCTATAACTAAGTCCAGATACTTTCGTTTCAATTGTCCAGAGACCAACGTTATCAACAATATTACCAATAACAGGGTATCAATAATAAAGTCAAATAATGATAATATCAAAGTTCTAAATGACAGACGGCAACAACAAGAGGTGAGTACAGTTAGAGGAAGACGATCTGCCGCAGAAGCAGAGAAGAAGAGCTGCTGAAGCCCTAGAGATATTCATTTATGCACAAAACAGATTTTTCTCTGAGGAGAAAAAAAAGGCTCCTTCCCAGGGGCCGCCGTGCTGGAAATGTAACAGTGGCATGAAGGGTCCCGGGATGGTGCGTCGCTGCATGTCTATCCGCCACCAGTGGGGAGTTATTCATAGAAAATAACAGGGGAGGTTGTTTTGCCGTGGTGTTGGTGTGTTTCAGCTTTAAGAAGTTTCTTCAAGGGTTTCAGCAGTAAACGTGAGCTGGAGGAGTCTTGCAAAAAGAGAAACTGTAAAGACTGCAGGAAGGTCACATGTACACTTGCTATTCCAGTCAGATTCTGACTGTTTTGCTTTGCTTGTCAGATAAAATTAGTAGGTCTGGTTCTTCTATGAAGCATGAGGATCTACTCTCGAGTAGGCTGTTGACAAATAAACCTTTCAACGTGCCTTCGAGGTTGAGGAGGAAAGACCAGAAAGCTTCCAGCAGGGAGCACGAGAGCAAACATGAACCACTAATACATCCTGGACATAGACAGGCAGAAAGAGCAGATGACAGGATGCAACACTCACTCTTTGAGGGTCTCGAAGCCTTGCTCTTTAAACAGCAGCTCCTGCTTCATACAGGCCAGGTCCCGCTTCAGCTTGTTCACCTGAGACACATTGAGGAAAAAACTCTTTAACCCTCTGACCCCGAGAACAAGGCTGGTTTTATATTCTTCTTATAGCCCACAAAGAAATATAAAGGCAGCAATGTTTTAGTATGTGTTCTCAAACTTTTACCAACAGGTATGAGGCACACAGCTCATTTAAAGCTTTAAAAAAGAGTCACAATTATAGTTTTATTTTTTAAAAACTCAGTTTTTAGCACACACAAGAGTAAACAGTGATTGTGTTGGGGACTATTTCCAGAGGGGAATAATCAACATTTGGTTCTCTTGTCAGTGTATGAGGACGCAGGATGGTGTGCGTGTGGAATTAAGTCAAAATAAACTACAGTGTGTGTTAATTAGAAAGACGGAGCATGTCGACCAGTGCAACAGTATGACTCTTTGACGTGTTTTTAAAGGTTTTTGGACAAAAAAGCTCAACTGACAAAGACAGTCAGCCCATGATGCAAACACAATGGTTGTTGGAGATACACTGGACGGACACTTTCACTCTTTATTAGATTTAAAATATCACCAGACTGACCTGTGAAGTTCAAAACAAGTTGTAGAATTTTTTTTTTTTTTTTAAACCTACACGTCAATAGCAATTAATGTGGAATATGGAGTCACATGACACAACATGAGTTGTGCTGTTTTTACAGGTGTGACTTGTGTGGGCTGCAGGTGACTTCTCCACATATTTGACCCACTGCCAGGAGGAGTGAATGTATGGAGTGCATCCTGTCTGTTCACATTTCAGTCAAGATATTTTCCATTTCATCACCAATATAATGTCAGCACTGTTCTTTTCAGGTAAACAAGAACAAAGAAGTAGACGACACAAGGACCAAAGACAATATTACCTTTACTTAAAAATGAACTGCTTGTTATCAGAAGAAAATCCAGTCATTTATTTTAAAAATGACCCACACCACTGACAGATTAATTGTCTGTTAATGTAAATGTAACAGTATCTGTGTTAAAAGTCAAAGTTTTAGATAAAATACCGCTGACAGAAGAAAAAAATCAGCAACAGTGTTACTATAAGATTAATTTTTATTGTCATTTATCACAAAAAAAACCTAAAACATAAAATATCTGTTCTCTGTTTCCAGCTTCTCCAGTGTTCCAAGTTTTTCTTAATTATATAGTTTTATATAGTATAATAGTTAATTGAGTATCTTCAGGTTTTGAACTGACTTTTATCAGACAAAACAACCACTTTATTAATGGACAAAAATACATATCAACTGCTACATAATCAAGGAATAATGGCATGTTGTAGCTGTATTAAAGACAGTTTTGTTCACTCTGTCAGGTATCAGACAGACGTCAGTGATCCAGCATGATAGCACATCATGTGGCTGAAACAGGAAGTGGAGGCTCTTACCCGACTTTTAGCTGTAGCTATTTCTGCTTTTAGGATGTCTGGGTCGTACTTGCTGGACGAGGACGATCTGGAATTCACTGTAGGTCAGAAATGAGGTGTTAAAAAACAGACTTTATATTTTTATTGCTTTGGTTTTTGTGTTACAGCTGACAGAGGAACACTGTGAGGGAATGTGTTCATGTTGAACTGAAGCAATTTCAGGAAAAATGTCGGCTTGTTTTTTCTCTCAAGACTTTGAAGCAAATGTACAGCGTCACGAAATGAATCTTCAGCCGCACTAACGTCAAGGATTTTTTTACATTCTTCTGTATGTTGATAAAAACCAACAAAAAAATGCAGTTTCTTTCAAACAAACTGCTATCTGAGATTTTTGCTCATCTTCTTCTCTCTCTGTTCTCTCAAAGGTCAGCAGATCTGTCGAGCTCTTTCCACTCGTCAACAGCACAAGGTTCAAACACACAGATTTTTTTTTTTTAAATAGCCTTCAGTTATTCAGGGGGCTGAAAAACACAGATTTACTTCCACCGACTGAATCTCCTAACACAAAAAACAAAAACAGAGCAGCTAACACTCATCTTCTCCCATGCTTCCCCACCTTATCATGATTATATCATATCATCAGATAGAAACAGACATGTTTGTTACCAAACACATGAGTCTGAAAAAGAAGTCATTTTTTAGAATTCAAGTTTTGGTCGTCTTTTGATGGTCACTGTGCACTGGAGAAGACTTCTTTCTCTCTGTCGTGGACAGTATTTCCTCAGTGCCATCTGCTTTGTGTTACTGTCAAAGTCATGAAGAA
Source organism: Naso vlamingii (assembly GCA_029822935.1). NCBI lineage: Eukaryota > Metazoa > Chordata > Actinopteri > Acanthuriformes > Acanthuridae > Naso > Naso vlamingii. The sequence goes on along the minus strand of JAPQLA010000006.1, from coordinate 21,020,685 downwards.
CTTACTCAAGAGTTTTTCTATTTCCTTCCAATTCTCACTTTCAACATAATCCCCCAATGTAAAACAAGTGGAGGTGCATCATGTACTTACAGCTGGTCTGTGATGTCGACTTGTCCCTCCACACGTCATTAAGCTGCCGATACTCCTGCTGCGCCAGGCGGAGCCTCTGCTCCTTCACCTGGTAGATTTCCTTTTGGGCGCTGAGTGCATCACGGGCCACAGCCAAGTAGTCCCGCAGCATGGACTCCTGCTCCCGCTGCCACTGGGCCCGCGGGTCCTCCAGCTGGGTGCTCTCTGTAGGAAAAGATGATAAAAAAGACAAAGAAATGAGTGTAGGAGTTCTTATCAGTCTTATCACATTAATTTACTTTATTTGACCTTAATAACAGGTCAGCTTTTGGATTTGCAACAGTTTTAAAGAACAAAAAATGCTTCACAATCATGACGACAGCTGTATCCAAATAAACAATTTAAATGATTAACAATTTCCTCATTATTCCCCTGGTCTTCTTCATAGCTATGGCACAAAACAGAAATACAAATATCATTAAGATGGATATGAGCAACAGTAAATACTTAAGACTGAACAGAGTACACAGAAAAGCAATGATAGAAAGAGACAGAAGGATGAAAAGATGAGAAATAGGAAACCAGACAGGAAACTCACTGGTGTTGTGGTCGACATAATAAGCGCCGACGACGGGGTCATACGCCTCCTCCCAGCCGACCGGCAGCTCATCCCCGATACAGTCAGCAAACGTCAGAGGCTTCGTCTGCCTGATAACAACAAAACCACAAAAGAGATCAAAAATGGAAACAGCTCCACTGTGATGAACAAACATCCCGTCAGTCTGAAAGACAGAAATACGATCTGAGTTATAATCACTCAGCTGCATGTGAACATGTCCCTGCTCCGTACGTGTGTGTGTGTGTGTGTGTGTGTGTGTGTGTGTGTGTGTGTGTGTGTGTGTGTGCGCCACAGGTGCAAATAGACAACAATCACATATGGTCAGTTTTTCAGAGCCACAATCATTATTCAGCATAATTAACTTCAGGTTAGTCAATGATCCAAAGTAACTGCTTGAGTTTTGCATAAAGTAATAATATCACACTGTATTTTTTCCATAGGTGTGTCCTAATTAGTGCAGGTACTTGTGTCAAACATGTGTGTCTGTAGTATTACTGTAGTATTAATGAAACAGAAAAACAAACTGTCCTAACGTTTTACTCCAAATCAATTCACTACAGTTAACGATACAGGAGGGGTAGAACAGGTAATAGGAGTACTAGTATAAGGAGTATAAGGAGTACTATATTAGTGTGTGACACGTGATTGTTAACGAACATGTTAACACAGCGTTTTACACTTTGCTGCAGACAGGTGTGACAAGTTCCTCTCTGACTCTTGTTGCTCTGCAGTCAGCGATGCTTCGGTTCTTACAGGGAGCTGTGATGAGACCCGCTCGCTCAGTGTTTGTCTGAGAGCAGCTTCAGGAGGAGAGGGCGGGGTCAGTGTGAGTGGAGGGGGTGGGGTGAGTAGTCTGGTGTTTCACTGAGTCATCTATTCACCTCTGAGGGGAGAATGCAGAAAGGAGGGTGGGCTGGCCACAATAGGAGGAAATCGGCCCGTGGCATTCCACAAGCAGCGCTGACGCATCGCCTGGAGGTTTCTGGGGCAACCCTCAGCCTCACAGCGGCCTTACACCAACTTTACCACAGCCACGATGGGGAAATCATTTCACCGCTTGGACATTTTGTTTTTTGACATAACTGAGTGATTCAATCACCCAAAAAAAACATTCCTAACTGTTTATTATGTTTGTTTTTTTTCATTGTGAAGATAAGCATGTATCACTGTGTGATACAACTTGTCCTCAGCGCTCTCCAGTTTAAATATTCTTAACATTTCCCAACTTCTCCTAAATCCTTTGTTGAAATGCCTGAAGTTGTGTTTTTTGCTATCTATGAGTAACTACTCACACACAGTACTGCATAAAACTGATACTATCCAGATCACATCCTTTAGTCTAGGGTTGGGCAATCTGGCCCCAAAATAAAATCCCTGATTTTTTTCAGTCCACATTCAAAACATTTTTGATTTAAATTGATTTTTTTTTAACTACAGAAGACAAAAGAATTCTTTAAAATGTGCTGCTTTTTCATTTACAACAAACATGATATTCCCTATTGGGAACAAAGTGCAAACCTAGCTTAAACTAAACTATCCCTTAAAAAAAAAAAAAAAAAAGTTTGATCAAAAAAAGATGAATCCCCTATTTAGGTTTTTTAAAGTGCCAGCCTCACTTTTAGCAAACTTCCCTTATAAAAAATAAAAGCCCGTTGCTGAGAGAGAGCCATAGGCTACCATTTTTCCCCCCGTTTAAGGAAATTTGACATGGCTACTGAAACTCAAATATCAATTAGTAGTGACCGACCGATTATCGGTCACCGATATATCGGGGCCCGATAGAACGTCCCCAGTTCTATCGGGGGTTCTATCG
>JAPQLA010000006.1:20961385-20971820 GCA_029822935.1 Naso vlamingii | reverse complement strand
TAGTAGTAGTAGTAATACTATTTTTATTAAAAGTACTGAGTATTACGATCATTATTATGAGTAGTATTACTGTTAATAAATATTTATATAACCCAGCCGGTGCTGTCAGATCACCGCCCACCTTGAGTCTTGGATCTGTTCCGACATTTCTGCCTGTTAGAGGGAAGTTTTTCCTCGCCACTGTCACATGGTGCTGCTCATGGGGGAATGCCTTTCAACTGATGGGTCCAAAAAACTTAATGTATCTTAATTATAGAGCGTGGACGGGACCTGCTCTATATGTAAAGCGTCTTGAGACAACGTTGTTGTGATTTGAAGTGATATGAACAACACTGACTTGACTTTCATTGAAGCTTTGAATACTAAAAAAAAACATCCGATGAAGCCCTCTGCAGTTTGATTATTTAATGCTCAAGAGAGGTCAGATAGAGCTTTTTATTTCACTTTGCAAAAGTTACCTACAGATAATTTAAAAAGCCCTTCTCAGAGAGATTGAACTACAGAGGACCTACAACAAGCACAGCAGCTACTCACTCTGTTCTTCTTTATCGGCAGACTGCGGTTCGGGTCAAACGTCAGGCCCATCTCCTGCAGGTTCCTGGCCATGGACTTCCTGTTGTCCCACGCATTTCGAATCTGTGGACTAACAAAGGGGACACAAAAATGTACGGCTGCATTTGGCATACAAACTCAGAATACCAGAGCCAACACCTGCCCCTTTAAAAAACAGGGACTTTATTTCTACTTCATTCTATAATCATAATTACGACGTCATGTTTTTTGTCATATGACGATATGGATGCATTATCAATATACTGATCAACCCTATTAGCTGGTACCAATTAACTTTGGTCAATATCTTTTACTATAGGTATTGATTACAGATAACCAGCCTTTGAAACCTCGACAGACAGGAATCAAAATCTGAAGTCTCGGTGAAACAGAAAATGTCTCTTTTGTTTGTTTCTGTTTAGTTTTGTACAGCATCTCTACCGGCATAAATACTACAAAAGCTCACGTATGTTTAGACCGTAGTAGTTCTACTTTGACGTCAGTAACTGATTTAAGTACTTCTTCCACCGCTGCAATGATGTCACTCTACAGTCAAACACATGAACTCTTCTCACATGGTGTGGACATGTCACGATTAGCCAGCGTTAGCATAATGCTAACGTACCGTTACGTCTCACACTCACTTTTCTATCCTAGGGTTTAATTTCTTAATCATCTTCTTCTTCATCTTCTTCCGGTCCAAATTATAATCGAACTTCTTTTTCTTCCCGGACTTCTTGGCTTTGGGCATGTTTGCTAGCTTTCTCTGTTTTCACAGCACAGCAGAGGGTTGTCAGTGTTGAGGAAACGCAACGTGCAGCGACAGGAAGTACGCTTGTTATGTTCCGGTCAGGTGACCAGAAACCACGTCTTGCTTCCTGTCTGAGAAAATAAAAGTCTTTTATAATGTACTAAATCCAGAGTCATGGGTCATCAACCGTCAAGTCTAGTTGTAATTTCTGAGACTGTTGTTTTATCACAGTATGTCGAAGATAAAATAATAATTCGCTGACACAGACGCAATAAAAATCTAACCATCATCAATCATTCATCGAGTATGTGTGAATAATTAACAACATATTAGACTCCTACTGTAAATCCTCACTAAAAATATGAGTTTAGGCAACTATGAAGCCCACTAGGATAAGATAATGCTTAAATGCTGACACGGAACAAATTATAAATAATTACAAAAACATACACATTTTTGAAAAAAACAAATCCTAAATACTCCTGTAACATTACTTTTCAGTGACAACTTTGACTCTGTGGCTCAGATGAATCCTACAGTTCCAACACTTGCAGCTGCTGCTTCTGTCCACTAGATGTCAGATTAGGTCAAAATACATCTTACAAGCTTCAGCCTCGAGTTTGTCACCTCAGTTCTAGTTTTATTCAGTCAGACACATTGGACAGACAGGTAGACAGACAGGTAGACAGACTATTAAATGAAACACCAGGGCCTATCAAGCTGCTAAAAGTAAACCCACGCTGAAGATAAAACTTTATCATCCAAAGTTTTCAAATCAAAATTTGTTCTTCCATCGTGACCGTGATTCAAAGGTGATGCACTTTAACTCATGTAACTGTATCATTCCTCTGCGTGATGTGTTAGTGCTGTAAGTGGTTCTGCAAAGCCAACCAGTGAAAAGCCTTTCTTAATGCACCCTAAATGCATCATGGTGCTTTTTATTGATCTGTGCAGGAACATCCACACTCTGCAGAATGAGAGATGAGCCGCAAAGAGCAGCAGCCGTGCAGTCACTAATGTATCCGTGTCTGGATTTGAGTATCAAAGCATTTTGGATTCCATTCACAGTGCACTGATTCAAATCTGCTGACTTATGTCAAAATGAAGTGGATAGAAATATTTATTGTTGGATTGTCACTAGTACTTGATCGATTAGGTGTAACTTTAGAGAAATAGGTCCTGAAATCAAACAAACATGTAGGTAACAGTGCTTTGATTTGAAATAAATGTAACTCGGGCTCAGTTTACAGGCTTTTTCAGCAACTTTCCACCACTTTTCATGATTAAAAGCCTCAGTGTCATCGAGTCAAAGCCCAAGAAACAGCTTTGTATTAAAATTACTCAAAGCTAGTAGCCAAGAGAGAGACGATTAGCAATGTTGGAGGTATCTGTTTCTATGCTATGCTAGATGGTAGCCGGAGACGGTTAATACAAAGTGTTAATAACTGACTATTTTTAATGGTTACATCCGACTGAAATGATCAACGTATGAGAACCACAAGAAGCACTCAGCAGCTTCTGCTAACCATGGCCTCCCATTAGAAGCTAATTAGCTCGACTGTAACAGTCATTTCATCTCAGTAAAAAAAAAAAAAAAAGGCAGAATTTATTTGAAATTAGACTTCCATCCAGCAGTGCATCCTGATTCATGCGGGAAAACGGTCAGACAACACACAGCATATTAGCATACTATGTAGGCTAACCCGTAACGTGTAACATATTACTGGTTAGCGTGTTAGCAGAATAAATACACTGTAGAGCTAACTAGCTAAAACGGTTAGCAGAGTGAGAGGTCTATCTGTGGTACTTGTCTCATGTTCTGTGTTTTATTAAACGCCAATTTTCAAACAGAGTGAGACGTCCATTTTCCCCGCCTCTCTGACAGCACCTTCAGGGCGGAGAGCTGGAGGGAGGGAGGGAGGAGGGAGGAGGGGTGCGGGCTGTTACCGGACGGGACTGTGCGAAAGCAGGAACGGGGAGTTGAATTTTCGCTCCTTGGCTGGGCGGTGGGAGGAGGTGGTGGACGGTGTTTAGAGAGGATAAACTGAGACTGAAGCCACCGGAGGGGACCAGGAGCCCCGTCTGCTGCTATCGCTGTGACCCCACGCAGCAGCGACATGGAGCTGGAGAACATCGTAGCCAACACGGTGCTGCTGAAAGCACGGGAAGGTAAGGATGGAGATGGCGGGTTGACAGCTCCTCTGTCCCCGGCACCTTACCGACGCAGCAGAGGTCCAACGGCTGAAGGGATGCCCCGGACATGGGCGATATAAGCGGTTAATGCACTTCCTCTTGGCCGGTGACCAAATCGGTTGATGATGCGTTTCAGAACGAGGAAGATGTGTCCTAAAATTCGCACGTCTCTCGATTGGATTGAGCGATATGACGAGTTCCATTTGTAAGATTAGCAATTTAAAGTTTCCTGGCTCGTTTGCGGTTGTACGTACATCCTTCACCCTGTCTGAAGAGTCCGGCTCTCTCTTTAGCTAACAGTGGACAATTCGGTGTGAAATAATTTGAGTAAATCCGTTTATTATGGCAAAGTCTTTGCCGTCCTCATCGACGGTGCTCACTTAAAACTGTCAGTAACACTGTTGTAACAGGCTAACCGCCTCACTGAAAGAAGACAGAGGGGATGCCGAGCGAGCCACGCAGAGTTTAACATGAGTGGAAGAAGTGTGCCGAATTGAAGAGCGGGTCCCACGGAGGATGTCGGTGTTGTTGTGTGCTTTGCTCAGCGGAAACTGACATAGTTGTAGTAAAAAGTTTTAGAACTAGTAGGGCAGAAACATAAATTTGGCTCGGCTCTGTCCGGAAGGGGTTGCAGCGACACATCGGGCTTCCCTTGCTGATGTTGCAGCATCGCCTTGACATTTGCGAAACAGGATGTTGAGGCACAGCGGTTGTGCTGTGCTGGGGTTTGTACTTTGTGCAGAGACTTGCGTTTTATGACTTTAGTGCTCTTGTCTTCCTCATAAATAAGCTGTCAGTGTATCAATGCGCTCCCGTTAATGAAACTCATGTCTTGATGCCTGTGGCCTCCTGAGATCTTGTGAAGTCATTCCAGGTTCTTAGATGAGAAATGTCTGGAGTGCAGATAAACACATGTTCCATCTTTCGAACACAGGTCCCATCGTGGCTCCTGTGCTTGGAAACACTCCGGAGTGGCTCTAGAATGAACTGAAATCAGACATGTCATTGTGAACAACGGAAACAGGTCGGAGCCTCCGCTGTTGTTCTTCTGAACAGACGGCAAAGGTCCTCATGCCATCTGCAGAGGGACATGAGAAGATGAGCCCTCACTGAGAGCTCAGAGGAGCAGGACTCCAGCCCCAGTGCTGGCACCCATCTGAAGTGCCCTTGGGCAAAGCACATGTCTCCCAGCAGCAGGCAGGCCTTGACCTCTGACCTCTCTGAAGCAGAAACAAGATGTTCTTTTATAGTTGAGAAACAAAGTGTTACATCATCATTGTTAGCTGAGCCTGCTGGACAGAGCTTATTTGGTTCAACTGTTAAAAATAAATGTTTTCAAATGTGCAAAGATGGAGGTGTTTAAGTTTGAAAGAAGTAAATATAAGACAGTTATTCAGTCAGATTTAAGTCTGTTACAGGAAGACTCATCCAACTTTACAGCGTTCTAAAATTTGAAAACAAAACTTAATGTCATCAAGTTTATCTTGACTTAGTTTTGAGACATAAAATTTGTACAAATCATGTCACAAGCTAATGTTGGCTTTTAATTCATATTTAGGTGTCAGCAGTAGTGGAATTAACGACAGTATTACTATTGTGGATTATGGAAATGACAGCATCCAGTGTTTTTGGAGAGATTGGGATATTTTTCATTTGTATCTTTGTTTATGTGTTTTAGGGGTCATCATGGACTGAAGTCTGAGGTAACATGCTAAACTTATTGCTAAAGCAAGCAGTCTCATGTTGCTCTGGAAGCTTGAATTTAAATGGATGTAAAATTCATTTCAGTTGGAAATCCCTTTAATGAAGAGTCATTGATCTGTCACAGTTTTGTCTCTTCACAAGGAGTCATTGAAAGGTCCACTATTACAAAATTCACTGAGAGGCTAGTGGCTAACAGTGGCTAACATAGCTAAAGCCTGCTGAACCTCAGAACTTCTTGTACAAAAACCAACATAATGCAGCCTCCCATGATGATGGTGGCAAAAGCAGGGAGAGAGGAACAGTTTAAATTTCATAAAATTCTGTGTGTGCGTGTGTGTGAGACACCAGGATGCAGAAGGAAAGCAAAGGGATGAGACAGGTGGCAGGTGTGCGCACACACAGTTAGTTGTTCTCCAGAGTTTAATAAAGAAATAAAACAAACTGTAAATGTGGTTTGAACTTTAGTAACTTCATGAAATTCCCCTAAAACAAAGTCAAGTGAGAAAACAGGAAGTGGTCACCATGGCAGCTTGCTTTTAATGATTACCTGCGCTCACAGCAATTAAGCTGTATGAGAAGGAGATGGTGAACAGGGATTATTTTGCCCTGGTTTTTGCCTATCAGGCCACATACGGGTGCTCATCCCAGTCCTTCTCGATTGGTGGAGGATGAATCTGCAGCCTGAAGGACTGACGTGCAGACACTACTGAGGGCTGAAAGGCATTTTCAAGCTCCTCATCACATTCGTAGTTAAACAAAAGATGAATCTATATTTGTATTTACATTCAGTATTCTCTTAAAAAGGTGCTCAAATGACCGTTAACAACAATGGTTTTGTGACGACCTATGAATTTTAACCAGGAAATCTAGTAGTGTGGCATTTTCTCCTGACGTATTTCTTTTTTTCCATTTGTTTTAATCATGTGGGACATGACAGGCTAGCTGCCAAAGGGAAGTTGAACGCAGGTAACCTGCACCTTGACCTTTTTATCTTTTCTAATTCTGTTTGTGTAAGCAAACACACGACTGCTCACCGTGTTGGGTTGGATACACTTGGCACCTCTGTGAATGTAATTCAAAGTTTCAAAGGGTTCTGGGAGCTCCGGGCAAACATCATGGTAGAGCAGCTGGAGACAGAGGAGGAACCGCAGTGATGGCCTCTTTAGATCTGATGACAGCAGATTTTGTAGTGAGCTGTAGTCCAGTTTTTCAATACTACTGCTATTGTCTGACTCAGTAATAAGGGACAGACAAAATATGTGTAGGACAGTATGTCATACGATATATGTGTCCATATTTTTATTGACACATGCAGTGTAACAGATTGACTGAGCCGCCTCACTGCTTCAGCTCCACCTTTTGCCGCAGGGTCTGTGTTACATGGAGTGATTGCACATGTGAACATGGACAAGTTGTGTGTATGTGTGTGTGTCTTAAACAGGCACTGAGCTTTATTTCCGTATCATCGCTACATTGACATGAATGATTCCAGTGAGAAACATGCTTTCTTCACTGAAGGAAGACTGATAGAGAGCTTCCTCACAAGGTGCAGTAACGATCACTTGAAGCTCAACATCAGTAAGACCAGTGAGTCTGTGCTCGACAGTATGTGATGCAAAGAAACTAAAAATTCTTCAACGCGGTCGCGGACAAGATCAGAATAATTGGCACATTTCCAGAGAGGGCATACAAGAAGAGTGTCCCCAGTTCATTGTGGAGCAAAGGTGAAACATGGTTGGAATCTTCCTTTCTGTTTCTGAGCCATGACGTCGAATAAGACACAGTATTTTTCAGAGCAGTGAAGTTGACCGTTGACCCTTTGGATATCAAATGTCATCTCTTCATTTTTTCCTGGTAGACATCTGTGTGAGATTTTGTCATAAGCAGCTTTTTAATTTTGGAATGTTGACCAGAAACATGTTGTACGTGGTTACAGTGACCTTTGAGTCCAAGTGGACGTTTGTGAAAAATTTGAAGAAATTTGTCTTTAAGGGGTTCCTGAGATTTGGTGTTCAGGGGGATCGGAGGGACAGAAACCTGAAAACACGACGTCTCTGCTCTCTCTGACGCCGATGATGCGTTGCCTTTGATTTGGTGTGACATGGTTTTATTCTGGTGGCGTGGTCATCTCGTGTTCGGCTGAACTTAGATGCTTCTTCATCACCACCAGCCTGCTGGTGAAACAGTTTCCTTCAGCTCAAGACAGCAGCTTGACGTGTGTCCTCACGAAGCTTCTGTCCCGCTGCTGTGATACATGTGGGAGGATTCTGTTCGGGCTCGGAGATACGGCCTAGAATTATATTTATGACTTTAATTCATTTTTTCCCTCTTAAAAACAAACTACAAATGACAAAAAATACAAATACCAAGTGTTGCTTTTATTTTAACACCAAAAAAAAAAAAGACCAAAAAAAACCTGAATTTCCCTTTTGGGGTCAGAGTGCAAACTGCAGACTTGTCTCTAAAAGTGAACTCTGTAGTTTCTGGAAAGCCTGTAGTATCTTTTTTTCATGTAATTCTTTTATTAACGTAAATCAAAACAATATGATTTGGTCACATATTGTTTGTATAATTTTTATAATTTCCTAAACCACAAATTTGAAATTAATCGATAAAATCGATCTATCGCCCAGCTGTAATTTCTTTCAGACTGTTTCATGTTTCTCGTCCTGTGGAGAATCATCGTTTCAAAGCCCTCCTGCATCACTGACAGTTCATATTCTCGTGCTGTTTGTCTTGATTCACATTTCCACTAATGCACTGAACGGACGGACATGAGGCATCTCGTTTTCTCTGTTATCAATCAGCTGCTTGGTAATTCTGGGCCTGATATTATCGTGTTTCCTGGATGCAAACAAAGCATCTTGTTTGCATTGTCACAGACAGTAATCCATTTTTACTCGGACTGTGCGAGCAGCAGCTGCCTCACACAATTTGAATAGCAAATCCTGAAGCGTGCTGTTGACTTTGTGCTGGTCAGGAGACACAGTGAGGGCGCCGCTGCGATCGCTTCAGCAGCTCCTCTGACACGCTGTTTGAATCTGTAGCATTTCTAATCAATCAGTTATTGTTTTGAACTGATAGTACTTCTGGAGATCTGCAGAACAAAGAGCAGAGCATGGAGGTCATGCCCCTCCTCACGTTCTACACTTCCATTTGAATTCCTTTACACAAACAGTCAGTCAGGTTTGTCAGCAGTCACCTCTGACTGTTCTGCTGCTGAAATCCAGATGAGAGAAGCTCTGAGTTAATAAAAGTGTTTTAAATTTCATCTGGGTCACCAGATCTTCTCGTGTGCTCCCAGCTTTCAGCTTTACGAGCAGCAGTTCTTTGTGGTTTGACCTCTCAGCGTGCACGCAGCCTCTCTTCAAACACCACGTCTGAGATCTGCCCTGTGCTTATCGACGGCCCTTTCCCCCGGTTAAAAAAACAAGTGACCAGTCAGAGCTGCCGGTAGTTGTCCTTCACTGATCATCGTTTACCCGATACATTGATAAAATATTGCAACAGAAAAATGGAGTGTGGCAACATTGAGCTGTACCAGTTGTTAAAAGTCGACTTAGAGAATTTAAATCTCTTAAATCAACATATTTCTCTGGTCAGAGGGAAAAACATGAAGAGAAACTTTGGAGCTTATGCTCACATTCTCTGTACATCCTGTAGGTTAAAACACATTTGTTCTATTTTTTCTTTAAATTTAAAGCTATTCTGCAACACGTTGATAAATTATTTTAATCATTTATCACAAAAAAGCCAAATGTGCAGGCCTCAACCTATACGATGTGAGGGCTTGACACTTTTCTCTGTTAATAATATAAACTGAATATCTTTGCATTTTGTACTGTTGGTCAAACCAGGCAAGATATTTAAAGATGTGAATATGTTGAAGAGGAAATGATGAATTGAAAATCAAAAACATGGAATGCTCTGGTGGCTGGGTCAGTTGATTTGCAGAGGCTGTGTCCTAGCTGCAGCGGGCCACAGGTTCGGTTCCATGGAACCGAACCTGTGGCCCGCTGCTGCGTGTGGTCCACTCTCTTGTCTGCTCTTCAGCCGTCCTATCAACAAGAAAGCACGAAAGCCTTCCTCCAAAAAGAAGAAAAGAAATGAAAATCAAAAACATTAGGCTTTCAATCAATCACAAGAAAACCATTTAAGAAGTGTCAGTGTGCACTTTGGTTATAAATTGTTATGAAATGTCATTTTTTAGACCTTTTTTGGAAACCTCACATGTTGTTTTGTCAGATCTACAGCCCAAAAACCAGAGACGTTCAGTTCACGGGGACAGAAAACAAAAGAAAAGAAGAAGATGAAATCACAGAATATTTTGCGTTTTTGCTTGAATAAATGACACAAGTGATGACTGGGTAATGAAAAAGTTTCCACTATTCCAGCAGCTAATGAGTACATTTCGTTAGACGTGAAGGAAATCCACTTGCAGGGACTTGCAGCCTGCAGTGATGCTGATGTAACACAGCGAGCGTCATGTTGGCTCTTGTTCTCGGCTCTGGTGAATCAAACTGCAGCTGAGTGTTTCTGAAAGCAGCTCCAACAGAGCGGACAGCAACTTCCTCTGGTTTCTTTTTGTACTCTGCTCTGATCGCAGCATTTTCTCTTTGTTTTCACTGCAGCTTCTCAAGAAACGGCTGCAAACACAGAAACGTGTTCTACTAAACTTGTGAGGACGTTTTGTTGAGTGAAACCTGAAGGAATTTCGTTACTTCAGCTGATAATGAGCCTTGTGGGGACCACAGTGTCCCCTCAAGTGTGACTGAGTGTGTAAACAGCTTTTTGTGGAAAGTTACAAAGAACATTTAATTAAGTACTGTACTCAAGTACAAGTACCTTAAAATTGAACTTAAATAGAAGTTTTATATTTTATGCTCCTTTCTATTTCAGCATCATGACAGTTCAGAGGCAAACATGGTGTTGTTCTGTTCCTACAGACCTTCACGGCAGTCTGAGAAATAGTGATGAAGTTTAGTCAAAGGTTCGTGTGGACATGCATCTTCGTGGTTTTGGGTACAGGGCTGTCTTTTGTGAATGCACCATATTTGTTTGCTTGAAGGGAACTTTTATGAACCAGCAGCGTACAGGTGCAGAAGTTCAAGTGTCATTAAAAAATAGAAAATTCGTGTCCACCTGTTTATCTGTTTGAACTTAATATGTTTGAAACAAAAACACAGAATCTGTCGGTATGTTAGCGTTAGCGACTGTGTGTGTGTGTGTGTGTGT
>JAPQLA010000006.1:20926597-20947596 GCA_029822935.1 Naso vlamingii | reverse complement strand
GTGTGTGTGTGTGTGTGTGTTGGTGTTGTAGTGAAAATGAAGGAGGCAGGTTTCAAAAAATGGTTGAGCTCTGAAAATATAAAGCGTGGATCAACTTAAAACAATGGCAGTAATCCATCACACAAAATATTTGACGTTGTTGTAATAAATGTATTTAGGACAGTTTAATCTAAAAAAATGAAGATTTAACAATAGAAATAAATAAGAAAAACAGGATAATCAGTTTAAATGAAAATTATTTTAGTTAGTGCAGTAAGAAAACAAACAGCTTTGTTTATTTGTTTATTTTCCTGAATTCTTTGAAACAGACGAAACATTCAAAACATAAACACAAACAACTTGTCTGAAAAGTTTGACAGGAAAAAATTAAGCACAACAGCAAAGTTTTGTCGTGACAAATAAACACTGAACTGCCGAGCAGAGCTGCAGGTTCGTCTCTACCTCTCTCTCTCCCTCGTTGCTATGACAACACACTACTTAAACCTGTTGTATTGAATACAAATAAAAGTGCTCTTTTCAAGCTGTGATCACCACAAACTGATTTCTTATTTTCTCCATTGTGCATAAATCCAGACAGACGTGCAGAAAGCTGCACAAATCAAAGCAAACAGATCTGCAGCGCTGATCTGGATTTGTGCAGTCATGGAGGTTAAACGAGCCTCAAACAGCTTTAAGTTCTTTTATGGGCAGTCGATGGGAAAAACATCAGCTGCTCCTCAGTGTCTCTGATGCAGGAAGTTTAATCTAAAAATGCTTCAAACGGTTGAAGTTTGGAAGGAGGAGGAGGAGGAGGAGGAGGAAGTACAGTCTAATATCTGTTTAATGAGATACAGGAACTTTTGACTTCTGAGAGCGCAGGAGAGAAAACCGCGTCTGTGTGTCAACCTCCTTTGTCCTATCACACACACACACACACACACACACACTTTCAGTGAACAGCTTGCTGCTGACTCAGCTCACTTGAGGAATGTTTCAGTCACTCTCGTGTGTGTGTGTGTGTGTGTGTGTGTGTACTCTTACTGACACACACACACACGGATGTAGCTCTGAGGTCTCTTCTGTTTGTCGGCTGCTCGTCGCTCGGTTGATTAAAGTCATTTCTGTGTTTATGTGACTGGTTAATCTTTAAAGAGTCTGCAGTCGTGCTAGCAGCTGCTAATGGAGCTAACTGCAGCTAACGTGTTGAACTCTCAGATAACATGCTGATGTTTTGCAGGTATGATGTCAGCATGGTCACAGTCTTAGTTTAGCATTTGCCATGTTAACTTTCTGCAGATGAGGCTGAGGGGAATGTCAGTGTTCTTCAGGTGTTTGGTCATAAATAACAATAACATTGTTGGACTAAGTGAATTTTTTTTACTAGGTGGTGGCGCTGGAGGAAAAGTCAAAGGTCACAGAAGGGGCTGCACAATTAATCAAAATTTTGTTGAAATCACATTATGGCCTACGGCAGTTTTTAAGTTGCTGCGATGTTCAATATTTGTTCAAGGAGAAATGTGAGAAATAAAAGACATTTTAATTTGAATATCACAGAGCTGCAGAGTCGTCCTGACCTGCACGTCACGCCCGTGCTGCTCTGTGTCTGAGCTGACTCAGTGAGGCTTATTCAACCGGTTTGGGCTCAGAAAAAAGCCCTGATCGTGTAGTTCTGCTCTGTGGGCCTTCCTGTCTCTGCCGTGTGAAGTTCTGTTGGTCTGTCACTCAGAGGATGGCATATGGCAGGTGTGAGCAATGCAGGTGGGGAGGATGATGAAGAGTGAGGCTCCAGTCTGACTGACCAGCTCAGCCAAACTGCTTTACTACTTTCACTCGTCCAGCGGAAACAACCCGCATACGAAGCAATTACACTCTCTCTCACCCCTCAACCGCTTCCCATCTCTTCCCTGAGAAGTCTGCAAGAGGACGAGATGGAGAAGGAAAATGAGATTTGAGCCTTCTCCTCCGTCACTTAGCATTAGTTTACAGGCTCTGGCTGTGAGGGGAAGCACTTTGGAGTTTCCAGGCAGGCTCAGTTTACTGCAAGTCATTCAGAGGGATGGTTGATGTGAGCGAGAGCAGATACAATCAGTTCATGGACAGCTGGGTGTGGAACAGGCCTCCCAAACTCGTCAATTAAATCTTTCCCTTGGTCGTCTGAAGTCGAGGCCTGGAAAAGTTTCATGTGGCACACAGAGAGCCGGCAGCACAGCCAAGCAATCATTCAGTGTTAATGTTTCTGACGTTCAGTTCGGTCAGTGAATTCCCATGATGAGACGATCAGATCGTGTCATCGTTGTGCAAAATGTCAAACAGTCCAAATGAACAATTCAAACTTCACTAAAAACTGAAGAATAAAACAATGCCAGTCAGGTGTAACAGTCCTGAAACCAGATCGAGGTCAAACGTCTTTCCCTCCTGCTGCCGATGCTTTCACTGTCTTTTCTAATTTTAATGCAGTTTTTTACTTATTCTTGTATATTTTGACTTGTTTTATTTTGCTCCAGCTTTTGTCCAAAGTCTGTTTTAATCTCACAACACCTGTTCAGGAATTTCATCCCCTGTGGCTGCTGTTAGTCATGGTGTCTGTGTGGGAAGTGACACGGTGTGAATGGTTTTTTGTGCTCATGTTGTTTCGACATTTAAATCCGGTAAACTGCATCTGGAAGCAGGACGATGCTGAGCAGCAGCTGTCGCCTGCGGCTCACGTTGTGTCCGTGTTTCCTGCAGGCGGAGTACGAGGTGACTCCGGATGAGAAGAGGAAGGAATGCGGTCAGGAGCTCGTTGACAGATACTTCGACCCAAAGGTAGCTGCTGCTCTCACGCTGTCAGTGTTCCCCTGATTTCATGTTTCCTCACTGTGATTTATGTCTGTGGAGAAAATTCAAGGATGGTTGTGACATCATAGATTTGGGCGGGGTCAGAGTAGGCAGCTGCTAATTTTTTTTTGACATTACTGCTGACTGTTTGCCAAATCACAGATCAAATCATCTTTAGGTTGATATCAAACCCTCTGTGGAGAATCTGACAAATCTGCTCACTTTGACTTCTGCAGAAAATGATATTGACCACGTCACAGATGTACACAAAATAAATAAACAGACAGAATCCACTTATTCACATCTTTCCTCACTTTAACACCATGCCAACTTAATATAATATGAAAGCAATGTCACTGATGAGTCGAGGCCAATTGATGCTTCGCCGCTCGACACATTCAACAAGTGTCGTTCGACCGGAATGAAAGAGTAGTGTGACCAAGGTTATTATTGTTAATGGAAACGAATGAAATAACAAAAAATAAAATAGAAAAAAACATTTTCTTTATCTGAAATAAAAATAAAATCAAGGCTTTCCAAAAAACACAATAAATAACTAAAACTGAATTGTATGTTAACAAAACTAACTAAAATAAAATAAGATAAAGAAAAGAATCCCAAGTTTTGTTTTTTTGTCGTGGTATTTTGGTAATAAAAACTAAACTAAAACCAAACGTCTTTGAAAAAATAAAAACTAGACTTAGCTACAAAACTTGGTTTAAATACTAAAACTGAACTGAAACTGAAAAATAAAAAGTCGAAAAGAAATAAATTTAAAAAACAATGAAAAATCCAAATCTATTCTAACTTTGAGTGCAACGTTTTTAATTAATGCTTCAGTGAAAGATTTCAGTCATCACCATAGTAACCATATTTAAGACTTGCAATAGAATATCAACAAGGAAGTTCAGCTAAAACTATCTCCATGGCGATGGTGACATTACCCAGTCACATGACGAAGTCTGCGACGTAACAAAACTGTCCAGGTGCGCGACATCATCTGGAAGTGTGGAGCAACACATTTTTCTGTGGAAATTACGTCATTTTTGTGGAGCGACACTTGACCTTTAGTTTCCTGATGCTGCATTTAAGAACGTTTTGATTTGATTTGAGATTTGGCAGCTCAGCAAGAAGTTATGTGATGCAGAAACCCCCAAAGTTCTAATCAGACTGCACATATACAAAGCAGTTTATATGATGAGATGTTGATATTTAACCCCCACAGTCCAGGTTTTCTGTTCGGCTTCTGTCTCTTCTGTGTCTCTGTTTCTCTGCACGTACGAGTCTGAACACGCAGAAGCCTGCATGTCCTCTTCCTGCACCGTCTTCAAACCCAGTTCATCCGGATTTTCTCTCGAAGTTCACAGCTGAGTCACCATTTTTACCTGGACTTGATGTTTTTTTGCAGTCAGAGGATCACGTTCCTGAGGTGGAGGAGGCCATGATGGCTCAGTGTGCAGAGAGGCTGCAGCAGGACGCCTGCAAAGAGCTCTTCAAGGACTGTACCAAGTAAGATCACGGGGGTCCCATCTGGGCTCGTTTGCTTTGGTCCATTATTCCGTCGAGTGCATTCAGACGATGAATGGGACACATTGTTTGGTCAGAGCCGTCATGTTTATTTTCTTAGATTTAAATATTTGTGTTTTTCAGTGACATAAAAAGAAGTTCACCTACTGTTTTACACATTTTCGTCTCTATGCTAACTTCTAAAATGTATACAAAAAAATTAGAAATTAGACTTAGAGAATTACACACCAATCAATGTGGAGAAACAACCGACAGTGGACTCAAATACAAAAAAAAACAGATTTCTACTCTTTCATCTTAGGCAGAGCTTTGGAGTCATTTATCAGGGATTTCACGAGGAAAATGAGCGATGCCGGGACGAACTGATGCTCTGTCCACACACACCTTTGCCTCTTTTGTTCCCAAACCAAAATCATCACCACAGAGCCCCATCCAAATAAAAATGCAAAAACACACCATAAGCACTGTCATGAGTATGCCAAACCAACAGGCAACGTTATAACCCAGAAGTCAGAAGTCTCAAAAAAGTTCCTGCTGGTCGACTGCCTGCAGCTCAAGGTTTCACTGCTTCTCGCACAAAACCTGCATCACTGGTGCTGGCGACTGAATGTGGGAGTTCTGGATTATATGGTGACATCAGCAGCCCATTCAGACGCATCTGTTTCTCGATGTTGTGAAAGGGTGACTGTTGATTTCATTTAGCGAGGTTAGCACCAGAGCTAAACTGCCTCATGCAGACAAAAGAGGAAACAGCACGCAGGTTAAAATATTTGTTTGAAACTGTTTGTGACTGTCTTCACCCCCGACGATTCGTCTTCAGTGACCTAAAACTGAGTTTGACAAAAGTCAAAAACACAGAGAAAAAAAACTGTTTTAAAAAATACTACAAGGCATAAAGACCAAAATCACAGGGGCGGGAAAACTAAGGTGGAACAGGTTCTCCTGTAATAAGTTAGTGAAAGTTATTTTGAAATGTGCTATAGGTGTAAACTTGACTGTGATGTCACTTCAAGCACAGACAGGAAGTTGGCTGCAAATCAACCGAAATCATATCCGTTAAAAAAATCATGAACTATTTTCCCCTGATAATACACAGATCTATGAAATGATATCAAATTCCAGAACTTAGAACACAAAGCTTCTCAGTGTACGCTGGTGAATATCCCAACCCTGCTCCCTCTCTCTCTCTCTCTCTGTGAGCTTTTTTTCCTGTGGACATTTTGAAAAAAAAAAAAAAAAACCCACAGTCGTGCATCGACATGTTTGTGAAGCAGAGCCCTGCGGACGCACAGTGTGAACACTGACCTGAGTGACGCCGCCGTCCCTGCGTCCACTTAGAGTTCAAGTGAAGTCAAACGTCTCTGCGAGTGATTATGTCAAACAAGTTGCTCTTCGTTGTTTGTTTTTTTGTTGACAAGTTTAAAGTCGACCAGTATGGGACGCAAATCTTCACAAGTCTGTGCTGAATTCTGATTGGCTCAGAGGAGGACTGCTTCAGGAAGTGAGTAGCAGTTCAGTGAGCGTTTTACAGAATGTTGACTTTTTACAGTCTGACTTCTTCGTCTGTGTTTGTGTCCTTTGTTATCCACATTCAAAGTTTGCACTAAGCCGAGGGAGGACCGAAACCTGGAAATGTTCTCAAAATTATAGTGAGGACAAGACAAGTATCCCAGCATGCACTGTTTCATTAACAAGAGGTGACGTGTCCCATTTTCTCTTACTCGGTGAGCACACAGTGTAGTTCATGACAGAGTGGTCTCACTGACTTTTGTAACACCAGATTTGTTCTCCAGTGTTTCCCAAATGAGGAAGTTGAGTCTGTGCTGAGCATGTCGACTGTTTCTGTCACGGCTGGAGAATGTTTCTGTAATGCAGAATGAAATCTACTCCAAGTCGAGAAGAGAGTTGAAGAATCTAGCATAAGGCAATACGTTCATAAAGGAAGGAATAAAAAATATTCTGATGACATTTCAAGTCGATTTTCGTTCCACAGGCATCACTCACACGTTGAGTAACATCCTGTAACGGCTCTGTTCATGCTTGTTGTGAAGGTTTGGCCCAGCACAGTTTTTTTCATCTCATCCAGCACAAATGTAATGAGTAATTTACTGCACTGCTGTTCATAATGCTGAACGCAGTATTCAGATTGACGGCCATGAGAATGTTTCTGCTGTTTTCCCCTCTCTACAACAAATCCTTCACAGATGTTTGAGTAGAAGCTCAAGAGTCTCATTTTCATGGAATCCAGTTAATAATCGACCTTTTTTCTCTTTTCTGCATCGTCAGGTCATTTCCCAACATTTATGCGGTTAATGACACCAGACACTTTGTCAACATCCAACAGGATGGATTCAGTTTGAAACAATCAGAAAAACGCGATTCAAAGCGGAGACACAAGAACCTGAAAGATTTTCACCATTTAGATTCAGAATCAGTTCTTGGCTCAAAGTTTGACTGGACGAAACTGCAACCAAGTGTTTATATTTTATGTGTAGACGTCTCGGTCCTTACCTCAGTGTTTTCTTCATGAAAGCAGTAATTCTTTTATTTTCTTCAACTTTCTTTTTTCTGTAAACTTTGTTTTTCAGCTGGAAACCAAATTATTCTGCAAGAAACGATGAATGAATTTTGTGAAGTGATTCAGAATCAAAGTAAATAAAAACATTTTTATCCATTATAAACTCCTGATCACCAAAGCAAATGAAGAAAAGGTTAAAGTTGAGCGTAAATTACAAAGAAGTGAAGCTGAACATGATTTAAAGTGCAAAATTTAACTTTTGAATAAAGAAATAAAACCAGTTCTGTTTAAAAAAAACTTCAAACTCATAGATTAAAAAACTCAGAACACTTTCAGGGACGAACACACTTTGACTCGGGCCAGAGATCAGTAGCTTCCGGTGGCTAATGTTAGCTCTTGTTAGCTTACTAGCCGGCTTGCAGACTCCTCTGTGGCTTTTACACCATGTTCGAATGTCATTGATAAACTTTTCAATGATTTTATCTTAAAAAAACAACAACAACAACAAAAAACTGGATTTAGTGAAAACAGGCAACACCACTGATATTTCTAGTATGATGAAGAGAGTTCATTATTATTGCTGCTGCTCATCATCATTTTTATCATGAATAAATGGACAAAATAATTTGGCTTATTAAACATCAAGGTGACGTCTTTAACTGCTTGTTTTTTGTATGTTGTTTATTTCACCGTCTGGTTCCTCAGAATGTTTTGGCAGAAATTAATTTAATGACTTAGTAATGATCAGAATAGTTAGTGATAAATTATCAATCTGTAAATTGATAAATTGATTCGTGGTCTCAGTTTTGCACCGCACAGATTAATCACGCAATTAAAATGACATATTGAATGTGGAATTCCTGTTTACTGGAACGAGGGCTGCAAATAAATCTGATTCTTTGTGTTTATGAATGTTCGGCTGGCTCTTTGTGTGAGTTCTCTGTACAACTGTAGCATCTGTTCGAAACCTGAAGATACATTTTGTAGTTAATGATATAAAACACATGGAAGAGCTGGAATAAAGAGAATATTTGGCATTTTTGCTTGACAGGTTTTACTTTTAAGCGATTTATTAAAATCAGAGTTGTTGTTGATCTTCTGTGATGTGACTCATCTATAAATTCATCGTTTGTTTCAGTTCTAAAACCAACAAACCCGGGAGAATCTTGTGTTGCAGAAGGGGACTCAAACTCATTTTGCTCGTGCGGCTGTTCTGATGCAGCTGCAGCATGTGAGACTGAAAGTGACCTGCAGATCTTTGCTGTGTTTCCTGCAGACTCATCCACGACTACCTGAGCGTAGCGCCGTTCGCCGACTACCTCGACAGCATGTACTACAACAGGTTCCTCCAGTGGAAGTGGCTGGAGAGGTGAGTGACTCGAACCTCCCTGTCTCGCCTCAGCTTCTCTCTGTTAGGTGCATCAGCCTAAAGTCTTCACACACATAAAGACACTCGGACTCATTCAGAGGCTTCGTGAGCCTGAAGCTGCACCGCAGCACCGGTGAGGACACGCTCAGAGCTGCCTCGTGTCCTCGGGGTTACGGTGTTGAGAACAACACAATCCATGAAGTCACAGTGACGTCACCGAGACATTTTTCTAGAGAGGAACCTGAAGTTGCTCATCAGGTGAATGTCAGCAGTGCAGTGACTTTTGGAACAGCACAGAAAGTTTGATCAAAAATGATTCTGCTGTTACAGATGTGAGCCTGAGAGGGATTGGCTTTTGTCAAAGGTTCAGAGGGAGTTTAAACTTTTATCAGATTTTAAAGTTCTGATTTTACTTTTGTTTTGTCTGAAAATGGACGAATATAACACAACTGTGTTTTTGCTATAAACAGAAAGATTATTCAATCATAGCAGAGAACATTGAAGTAAAATGAAAGATATTATAAACATCAAAGCATCTGCATAAATTATTACAAAATAAGAAACAAACAACAAGACATGTGAGTCCTCTCTGGTTTACTTTGTGAAGCATGTGGATTAAATCAGCACTTCAGAAGTTCAGAAACATTTTAGAACAAAAGCATTTCTTGTTGTTGCTGCTGGTGGTAAAAAACTTCAGGACAAAAATCTGTAGAAGATGCACAGCAGTTACGTGGAGCTACAGACAGACAACATGAGACAGAGCAGGGAAAATGTCAGAAAATCAGAAATATTTACTACTTAGGAACAATTTAAAACAGTCTAGTTTTTGTGGCTCAAATTGTTCTCATTTAAAGCCGTAACAGACGGATCCAGACGGAGCAAACTGCAAACTGAACTCAAAGCTCTTTGACCTCGTTCAGCGCAGACTGCAAAAACTTCCGATGAAAATGAGTCCCGGACTCCCATGCTTTTCTTTTGAATACATTTCCATAGATACAGGATTTGCAACATAAATGACACAGAGGAGCCGTTCAGCTGCTCCTTTCTGTCAAAGATCGGCTCAGCAGGTGGAGGTGAAGGTCACAGGTTTGATACCCGGCTCGTCCAGTCATGTCACCGACACACAGACATATGAGCTCAAATCCCAGAGGTAGTTTTCCTGGAAAAAACTGAGCTGTGAAAATGTGGAATGTCGGTGCTGTCGTCTCACTGGTGTTCAGCACAGAATCACACAAGTGTTGATTTGCTTGTGAATAAATCCGTCACGAGAATGATGGTTGTTTGGAGTTTGATGGGCTTCATTTGCAGACGGGAAAGTTTGTGTCCGTCGCTCATCAGGCCCCTCTGATGGTTCCCAGACTTTGGAAACGTCAGTGATGCTGTGACCGTACGCCTGTCCTGCAGGTCTGACAGTTAAACTGAGCCTCATTTAGTGACGTAGATACACAGGATCAGAACTGAGGTCACAAGATGATGACAGAGACGTACAGGATGGAATGACAGGAGAGGAGAGGACGATGAGGAAGAAAAAAGACAGAACATCAAGACGTTAACGAGATGAAACAAAGGAACAAAGGAACCTTTGACCGTGTCTTCGGTCATCGTTCACCGCAGCATGAGGCCTGTTTCCTTCACACGCTGCTCGTCTCATAAAAACCATGTCAGCTTTCCAGAAACTATGCGAGGCTGGCAACCTTGAATTTTTCTGATCATCCAGCGAGATTTGGAGAAGTTTTCACAAACCACAGGGTTGCTGAATTCCCTCCACATTTCTAAATCCTTCAGCTGCAGTGAAAACACGAAAAGCACCACGTTGACTGGAGTTCAGATGTTTTCTTGCAGTGGTGACGTCAGACTGAGAGATGGCTCTGTGACTGCAGAGGAGGGCTGCTTACACTATCACCATCCATTGGATTTGGTTTAGCTGCACTCACAACGTCCACTGCCAAAGTTCAACCCTAACCATCACCTGTTTGATTTCACTGGCTCAGACATGATGGGACACACTGGACGGAAAGAAACAAAAACAACAAACACTGTGGCTGCATGCTTCTTTCCCAAGTTTGACACTTTGGGGAATGTTTGTTTTTCACTGCAGTTCACTCAGATCATCTCTCATCTCTTTTAAACTGGCAGTGAACAAGTTTTCTGCTCTAACTTGAACTCACTGTGTGATAAAGGCTCAGCGATAATTAGGAATGTGTAAAAGTTTTACAAGCAGCAGTCAGAGAAAGCTGCTCTTTGTATTTTTACTCTACAACTGTCCCACAAACCGACTGACCTGATGAGGGGCTTAAAGTTTCATCATTTTTCTCTCTGTAGTTTTAAAACTCTTCAGCTGTTTTTTTTCCACAGTTGCTGCTGAATTGTCACCATCTTTTTCACCATAGCTTCACATAAACTCATCTGACATGTTTTTTAAACACAAATGGCTCCTAAAACTGTTTCAAGCTATCCTGAATATTATGCTCTGGTGTTTATGAGTATGTTTTATGTTTTTCTCTGTCTTCAACAGGCAACCGGTGACCAAAAACACATTCCGACAGTACAGAGTTTTAGGGAAAGGAGGCTTTGGAGAGGTGAGTCCATTCAGCTTTGTAAAAACCATAAAGGGAAACTTAACTTGATGCAAATAAACAAAAATAAACTTCCCTCACGGCTGCTGAGCTCTCTGTTAATCTGCTGGGAGACAATTTTCCTGTCATCGCATTACGACCTTTTAGAGGCAGAAACTTGACCTGTAAGCAGGAGGACAGTCTGTGTGTTTTAAAAGGTTAGCTGAGTTTGTAGCGCCACCCACTGGAAAGAGAAGTCAGAGACAAACAGAACAGGTAGAAAGAAGTTTTAAGTTTTACTTGACAGAGGATAAGGACAACCGGGTGAGGAGATTAAACTCAAGTTTAAAGGACTTCTTATAAGGTAGAGAACATTTAAAAAGACTGTTTGATAAACACAGTATCTGATTATTGTCACAAACAAATAAAAAGAGAGTCGGTGTTTGTTCACCAGAATTTATCATCAATGAAGTGAAAAATCTTTGCTAAAACTGAACTTTATTTTATTGACATTTTGGCGTCTGTTTGGCTGCATTTTCCTTTGTCGTAAAAAAAACATGTTGAGTCAGAATCTCTGCTTTATCAGTTCTTGTAGTCCTCAGCAGTCAGATGACACATCAGTGTAAGAACAAAGAGATTTCCCCTTAAATCGCAGCGCCGGCGTCCTCCTTCACATCCTGTTCTCTGTCAGATGATTAGATTCTTTACAATCACAGGCTTGTTTTGGCTCCTGATGTCTTCAAAGATGTCAAGTCACAAGATGTTAATATGAAAATAAGAACAAGATGGTGTGTTGTATCTGTGGCTTGTGCTGCTTTGTATTTGTATAAATGGAAGAGAGACGTGTCTCCTGATGTGAGCGTGTCCATCCTGCAGGTGTGTGCGTGTCAGGTACGGGCCACGGGGAAAATGTACGCCTGTAAGAAGCTGGAGAAGAAGAGGATAAAGAAGAGGAAAGGAGAGTCCATGGCGCTCAATGAGAAGCAGATCCTGGAGAAAGTCAACAGCAGATTTGTAGTAAGCAGCAGAAGTCTGCATTTTCTTCGGCATTAAAGTGTTTGCAGCTGTGGATCATTTTCAGGATGAATCTGCTCCACATCGTCTGCAGACAGAAACTGATTTGATGTGTTAGTTCTGTTGGATCACTGTAATTCAAACCTGCACATGCAGCTTCTTCGATGACATGCCACTTCTCTGCCTCTAGGTGAGTTTAGCGTACGCCTATGAGACAAAGGACGCTCTGTGCCTCGTGTTGACCCTCATGAACGGAGGAGACCTCAAGTTTCACATCTATCACATGGGCGAGGCGGGTTTCGACGAGAAGAGAGCCGTCTTCTACTCGGCAGAGATCTGCTGCGGCCTGGAGGACCTGCACCGAGAGCGCATCGTCTACAGGTCGGTGTCCTCGACCGTCAGACACGTTTGTCTCAGTGTCTGTCCTCTGTCCTCTCATCTCATTGGCTCTTTTTTGTTCCCCTGTCACACAGAGACCTGAAACCAGAGAACATCCTGCTGGACGACCACGGTGAGTCACACAGTTCAGCTTCTTCATGAAACAACGGAGTGGAGGTTGTTCTGTCAACTGATTTTTTTCCAGTGTTTCATGTAAACTTAATTAATTGATTTTACAAAATTTATTTATATATTATTTACTCATCATAATGACTCACTTATGATAAATTCAATTACTCTTATGATTCTGTTCAATCAATTAAATTCTGGCTGTTTCTCTGACATCAGTTAGTAAAACTATGGTCACCAGAGGGCGCTCTGACTCCAGCAGATTTATATTTCTGACCACACAGGTGGCCTGATGTGTTGTTTCAATACAGATTCATTCATTTCCCATCTGAACACTTGCTCTCGAGTTTGAACTTTGTGTGTATTAAGTCTTTTCTTGCAGGCACAGTCTGCTGAGGAGTTCACTGTAGATCTAACAAAAAGAACCAAAACATAAGGAGCACAGTGGAATGACTTTTTTTAGCTAGTTAGAAAAAATGAAAATCAGAGTCCTGAAAAAAACATCCACTCATTGAAACCAAAAAGTATCAAGTTGTTAAGTGGAGGCCGCAGCTGAGTTTAGCTGTTTTGGAAAACTGGAGAAGCAGAGTCAGGTTAAAAGTTTAAGCTGCGTAGTTTGTAAAATCTGGATGAAAGGACCTCTGTTACAAATGATGTGTGGAGACAAACTGCTGTGACTAATGAGCATAAAGATGCAGAATTTCTTGAGATAATGTGACCGACCTTTAAAAACAGATCTTTGCTTTTACTTTTTGTGGCTTTTCAATAAATCACAGGATGCAGCTTAAATCCTGTGCAGAGCCGCACGGATCTGACGAACAATCGGAGCTTTATGTGACTTTTTATGACTTTCGGGGAGACGTAAAGAAAACGGACCGTTCGTATCCTTGGAAGAGGAATGACTTAACTGTCACTTCTACAGAGAGGATAAAAAACAATTTATGCCATCTTCATGTTTTTAACTCTGACTTTTTTTCGTTTATTAATTATTTTTATGGTTAACAAAGAGAATCAGAAAAAGATCCTCTCATTGAAAACAGGCTACTGGTTTTGAAAAGTAGCAGAATTTATTAGATTTAATCAGAAACTGAATTAAAAACACTCAGTGAGATTCTGTGAACAATCTGAAACACTTGTCGCCTTTTTTTCCATCTTACAGACTTTTATTTGTGTGTGTGTGTGTGTGTTTGTGTTTGTGTTTGTGTTTGTCTTCAGGCCATATCAGGATATCAGACTTGGGTTTAGCAGTTCATGTACCAGAGGGACAGACCATCAAGGGACGGGTGGGAACAGTGGGATACATGGGTAAGTGACCTCTGACCAGTGAGGACCAAAAACCAGAGCAAAGCTTATGTTTCGTGTGATTTTACCTTCAGCTCCTCCTGCTGCCTCCCTCCTCTCCTGCAGCTCCAGAGGTGGTGAAAAACGAGCGGTACACCTTCAGCCCGGACTGGTGGGCGCTGGGCTGCCTGTTATACGAGATGATCGAGGGCCAGTCGCCCTTCCAGCAGAGGAAGAAGAAGATCAAGAGGGAGGAAGTGGAGCGGCTGGTGAGGGAAGAGGAGGAGGAATATTCCAGCAAGTTCTCAGAGGACGCCAAGTCGCTCTGTAAAATGGTGGGTAGGAGCTTGAGCGCTCAGATTCACTCGTCTAATTTGCTCCTTTCTGCAGCTCCCTTCTGCTCTGTGTCTGACCACGCAGGCGGCCTGTTGTGTCACGTCCTTTTTCTGTCAGAACACTTGTTTTTCCATCTTGCTCGTCAGTTTAAACCTCGTGTGTTTTATGTCACTTCTGTTCGTTTTGAGCAGCTTCTGGCCAAAGAACCCACAGAGAGGCTGGGCTGCCTGGGAGGTGGAGCCTCTGAGGTCAAAGCTCATCACATGTTCCACTCCATCAACTTCAAACGCCTCGAGGCCGGCATGCTGCAGGCGCCCTTCATTCCTGACGTAAGTCCACAGTATATATAACCTGGGACGTCACGGAAAGTCAAACGATGTGCTACAGCAGCTGTCAGAAGTTTGTCAAGCAACAGTTACTTTACATCGAGAGCTGGAAGTTCCGTCGTTTCTGCACTGCAGGAAGTGGAGTTCATTCATCTGATTATGTGGAGCACGCTTCATGAACCCTCACAGTCTGTAACAGGAAGGATTCTCTGTCTGATCACAGAGATCTGAACTCGTGAGGGGATTCTGCCGCCGACTTTTCAGCAAACTTGAGATGTTTGTACAGTTTTGGTCAGCTTTAAAATGAAACTCAAACCGCACTCAGCCTCTTCTTCAGTCAGTCCTGGTTTCTGATTCTCAGCAAAGCGGCTGACATGTAAATCTACTGAACTCGTGGTGTTTGTGTGTTGCAGCCACAGGCCATCTACTGTAAAGACGTGTTGGACATCGAGCAGTTCTCCACAGTGAAGGGAGTAGAGCTGGAGCCCAAAGACGAGTCTTTCTACAGCAAAGTGTCCACAGGCAGCGTGTCCATTCCCTGGCAGAATGAGGTGCCAACAGAAACATAAGAACAGAGATGTTCAGGTGTCTCTCTGTGCACCCCATGCAAACACTGAAGTTTGCTTTTTTGTCCTGCAGATGATTGAGACGGAGTGTTTCGCAGAGCTGAATGTTTTCCACCAGGATGGAGCTGTTCCTCCTGACCTGGACTGGAGAGGACAGCCGTCGCCTCCGCCCAAACAGGGACTTCTGCAGCGGCTGTTTGGCCGACAGGTCAGTGGACAGCACAGAGCAGCGTTAACACCGTTGACCCAAACTCTGACACGGTGCTGCTTTTACTCTGGAGACAGGAAATAGCAAATGTGTGCAGACCATTGACCCCTAATTGCATGTTTACATTTGCAGGTGTTTACTGTGTTTATTTATTTTTTGTCCACTTGTCCAAATGTCCCAGACATTAGAAATATGGGCACATGTCCACACAGCATTTGTCATGTGTGTCTGTGTGGACATTCACTTCAAAAATGACTCTGTGCTCTCTGCTTCCCTTTGCAGGACTGCTGTGGTAACTGCAGCGACAGTGACGAGGAGCCCACCAGGCTGTGACACACACACACACACACACACAGGATTTCATTTGTTTACAGTTTTTGCACATTTGTATTTTTAAGATAGTACCATAAAATGTCAGAATGTATATTTTCAGCATAGCCATAATGTTTAATGTTATTTAAAACGTGTGAAATATGGGCTGTCGAGATGAACAGATTTTTGTTTGTTTGTTTGTTTGTTTTGCTTTTGTTTGTCTTAGTTAGTTCATGTTTTGTCCAGGGAAGCTTTGCATTCACATTCATCCACTCGCACACGTCCGTGTCACTGATGCGGGAGCTGCTGCTGGCCGCTGAGCAGCTCTGCTGGAACAGTGGCCTGCTGTAGAAGTGCCTTGCTGGAGGGCACTGTGACAGTGGCTACTAAGGGAGGACTGAGCTTTATCAGCTTCACACTGTCCAGGGAATCAAACCAGTGACTTTCAGCTTGTGAACTGTGACCACTTTTCCTCCTTCGCCCTCCATCCTGCCGTGACACAAAAGCTCTAATTTTCATTTCATTCTCCAAAAAGTGTGATTTTTATTTTTGCTCAGATGTTGTCATTTGAACTGGTGATGCCAGAGCCATGAAGTTTTCTCCATCTGCAGATGCTTTTACGCTCATAGTATTATGATTTTTGATTTTTCGGTCCTGGATTCTTTGTGACATCGAGTCTTGTGTCGGTGCAGCTCCAGTTACTCTCGTCAGTTTAGTGCCAGTTCTTGGATGTGACTGTAAAGTCCGTGAAGATGAAACGGTGGTGCAGTCAAATTTGACAGAAACTCTGAGAGTTCACGCTGATTATACAAGTGACTTTCACTAACATGCTTGTGCCTTTTGATTGGTCCTGTAGGTTTTGGTATATCCACGATGAACAACTCACTCTGTGAGTTTAAACTGCATTGAAATAAAAAAAGCGCCAGTACTCCGAGCAAGCAAACACATTCTACAAGAATTACGTTAACATTTCACATTTTACATTTTACAGCTGGTGTCAGTGTGAGCCTCTCAGCGACACTGATGTTTGCCTGTTAGCTTTAAAGTTCCTTCACCTTGTCCGACACCATTAATTCCTCAGACTGATTTGAGTTCAAACTGAACGTTGTCTTATCTAGTTAGGATCTCTGAAGATCTGAGATACAGCAGTTTAGAAATGACTTTTATTGTAGGAATTTAGGGTTTTTACTTTCTTTGAAACATAAAGGAGTTTGTAAATTTTCCCTATCAGACATTACGTATTCAAACTAGGGCCCAACTGATATGGATTTTTGGGGCCATGCTGATACTGGTATTAGAGAGCAAGAAAATTGCGGTGGTCGATATATTGGCCAATATTAATGTGGTTATTGAATAATGTATAATCTGGTATATAAGTGTCAGTCTGTTTTGGGTTTCTAGTAGATGGAAAAAGTTTTTTTTGTTGCTAACTATAAATGAAAATGTGTACATGTTATTTCAACACTATTTCCATTTATTTTCATTTGAAACACATTCAAAACACACACAGACTGGCTTTCCCACTTGGTCGGTCAGGTGCAGCATTAAAAAAAGAACATTGTCTCTCTCACTTCAAAATTAACAAAAACATTTTTTTACCAACTCAAAGTCAATCCAAACTATTTTCCATCAAGTACGAAGTCCACAGCGTGTTTCTGTGCAGCTCCACCGAGCAGCTACCGTCTGCCGTTATCGTTGACAGTTGTGACCATGACGATGTCAGCTGCATCGACGGACATGGCGGGTTATGTTTGTGACAAAGCTTTAGCTCGATCATACCGCCATCGTTTGACCAAAATACAGTTACATAAAATCTGTCACTCTGCATTGTATTCTGGTACATGATATTAAAAGTGTGTCTTATACACCGGATTTTATGGTACTTGTGACAAAGGTATGTAAAGGTGACAGGATATCTGACATTTGAACAAACTTTATTTCAAACATCAGAGCACTGAACAGGAAACACTTCACTTATTAATCACTAAATAATGGACCACCCTCTGCTGGACAAGCTACATAATTACACCATTTTAAATCAAGAGTCCGAGCATTTTTTTCTGGCCTTAAAAAACAGTTTTATTTTCGACACATATCAGAGAACAAAACGCCGATACTGAAATATCTTCGACAGGCCGATATCAGTTGATGTTCAGCAAACTGATGTATTGGTCAGTTTGTTTTCTAACTCGTCTCTCAGGGTTTCTGTAGAATTTTTTCTCCACTTCCGTTTTTTTTTTTTATTCCGGCCTCTTCCTCACTTTTTTTCCATTTTGCTCTGAGCAGATAGAGAACGGGTGATTGCCGACCTGTGCAGGTTCACCTTTTTCCTGCCAGTCAGCCACATCATGTGTGGAAGCAGCAATGCAGGGAAACAGTCCAAAGTCTTTTATCCATCCAGATGTTTTGCAGGCTGCATCCTGATCCGACAAAGGAAGTGATGACGAGAGTAACTGAAGCTTTTGGGTCAAATCCTTCGTCAGACGGAGACTGGAGCCTGCAGTGAGATGCCTCAGCTGGTGCTGTTGCAGTCAAAGGCCTCAAACAACACAGCCCCAGATTTCACCATATTCAAATGAAATACCTCTGAATGTACAAACAGCTGTCATGTTATTTCTGTGGGCTGATATTGGAAGGCTAACAGACACCAAGTTTTTCCCTGTTGTTAAAAATGATACTGAAACACTTCTTATGTTGGACTGAACAACCATGAATTACAAAAAAATCACCTTTAACTGTCGCACAGAGTTAAAATATCAGCTCTCCTAAATCAGGTTTGGACATTTTACTGGGCTGTAATTTCACTTAACAGACGTTTTCCTCCAAAATGAACAAGTTTCAGCTCCATTTACTGAAGCTGAAGCTGTCAGTGAGGCTGTGCTGTGTATCATACGTGACAATATTGTAACGGGTGAGTTCATTAAATTTACAAAACCCATTTTATAATCTGTCTTGAGGTTTCTCGTCACGCAGGTTGCTTTTTATTTCTCTTTGCTCTGTTATCCAGGGGGATTTTGGAGCTATCATGCTGTGGAAAAGTATCTCAGTCTGACTTTTGATCAACCAAAATAACAAATTACAAACTGCCAAATCAAAATAAAATCTATTCCTGTGGCAAGATACTTGTAGAGGCAGATGAGAAAAGTATGTTATAGGTGACATCCACATGAATGTGTTTGGTTTTAACACATCATTTCTGTTACCTTGATACCTGAACCCTCTAAAACAGAGACTTGTGAAAACTGCTGACCACGTTTTAATTTGAAAACGTTTTGGAAACGATAACGCAGACACCTGCATTCACTCCCTGATTGGGTCTTATCAGCCACAACGCATCCTTTCCTGATTCCTCCCACCCTGATCATGTGACTCTTTCCCATGAGAAGGCAGACATCATCCTGCACAGATCTATAAGCCTTCACCCCCAGCAGGTCATTCAGCCTTGTTGTCTGTGACAACAGCTGTCGTGCAAATATCACTGAACACCGAACACTGCGCGTGCATGTCAGGTGGTCGTCACTGATCATGTGATGTGGGACTATTTAAAAGCAGAGATCGTCTTTGTTTTAAAACTGAAACAGAAGTGTGGATGGAGCCTGAGTGTAATTTGAGTGAACTTGCCCTTTAATACAGACTGGAGCTGCATCTTAAAGCTATTTTCACAATTTATTTATCTGCTAATAATTTCTGATGACCTCTGCAGATATTTTGTCTATAAAATGTGATTAAACGTCTTGTTTTGTACAGTCAATGTATTAAAAAAAAAAACCCCATGACATTTGAAATTTTTGTCTCAAAAAATTGCTGAGAGAAATATACTAGAACAACACATTGATTGTGGAAATAGCTGCAGTCTCGACGTCAACACTGGTTTGTTTTTAAATAATAATCATCCAGCTGTGTGGTTTTTATGAATTTGGTGATAAAGGGCCTGACCTGCAGAGGTGGATTCAGTGTTCAATGAAAGCCTCCATGTCTGCTTTTTGTTGAGCGAATTTTTCTTTTTTAAATCAAAGCACGTAACCTCTCGAACCAAACCAGTCATCCACAGAGGAAGATCAGAGATGACAAAGCCCCTCCCATCCAAGGTGCCTTTTGGTGTGTGAAGGTACTCATCCAACCTGTAGTCGCCTCTTTTTATAAATACTCTGTGTCTGTGTGTAGAGCGTGCTGCTGCATCAGCGTCACGTCACTTCCTTTCTGTGGAACCTCCTGTGTGCGTCGTCACTCTGGACCTGAATCTCTGTGAAAACAAGGACAATGAGACTGAAAAAAACCCTGCACTTACAGACTGCTGCTGACTCTGCCGTCCCCGACCTCTGAACTCTGGAGCCTTGGCAGTGATTTTATAAAGACAAAAAGGTTGAGGGCAGTTTGACGAGTCAGAAGTTTGCTAACGTTCTCCATCAGGACTGAAGCGCTCTGCTGTATTTCTCTGCTGTCACAAATCCTCCCCATGTTCCCTTGCTGTTAACGATGCACCGACACTGTAATCAGCCTTAAAGGATAATTCCAGTTTCCTACAACTTGTCTCTTTTTTTGCAGTTTTGTTCATCATTCCCATCAGTAACATTAACATGAGTGGAAACACAACAACATCACTGACAGAAGTCAGACGGGTAAAGACACGATCAGGCAGTTCCAACATCTTTAGACACTGCACAGGTGCATTCATAAGCTCACATCTCTGTAATCAAATAAAATGTAAAAAAAAAAAATCAAGATCAAGTGTTTTCTTGACAGGAGACCAAAAGCTGACGTGACAACTCGACCTCAGAGTCGCTGAGTGTTCTCAGGTTGGAAGAACAATCGGCCAGTGAGCTTACCGACATAGCTAGCAACATTCATCAAGAAATATCACAGAACACGGCTACAAAACTAGATCAATATTTCAGTTTAAGTTGTCTGTAAATTGTTGACTAAAAATGACGCCTGCAGGATGGAAATGCAAACAAATTACCAAAATAAATGAGAGCATTTTACGTTTCTGCAGAAACAGCAGAAATATTCAAATGTTATGTTGTAGTTTTTAATTTGATGTTGTAACAACCCTGTGGTTAAAGTCTGCTCAGGTTTATGCACAGAAACACTTGTGAGGGTCAGAAAATTGGTCTTGCGGCCACATGCATGCCTGGAAAATGTCCCGGTACTTGAACAGTTTTCTGTGGCTTGACAGCTGACAGTGAACTCATAAAGGTCTCATGTGATCTGAACATCTTTTTTTATTTTTTCCCCGGAAACATCACACACACTTGCTCGGTAAGGAATCCTTTTGGGTGGTTCCTCTTCAGCATCTGTGTCCAAGCTGCTGGCGTTTGATGAAACCTCCCATGGTTAATTATTCAGCATCGTGAACCGCACCAAGTTTGGGCCAGACTGGCCAGTCTATACATGAATTAAGGGACTTCCTGTGTCATGGCGACTTCCCTGAGTTTGTGGCACCGCCGTTGCCACGTCCTTTGACGAAAAGCCACTAAATTCATAAACTCACATCGACAAGAGTGTAAGACTTATCAAACCAAATTTGAAGTTGTTATGGTCACTTTACTGTGAGTTATGCATTAAAATATTCAATGTTTATTTTACAGTGCCACTAGGTGGGGCTGCAGGCAAAACTGAATATTGTCACATGGATGTGTTCAGGGCCAGATTCTTATGAAACCTGTGAAGTTTGGTGAAGATCG
>JAPQLA010000006.1:20901160-20913911 GCA_029822935.1 Naso vlamingii | reverse complement strand
TTATTTCCTTTTCTCTTGTTTTTGAATGACTTGTTTTAATATTGTGTGTTTAAATGTCATTTTACTGTGTGATTCTTTTGCACTTTTACGCTTGATGTAAAGCACTTTGAGTTGCCTTGTTGCTGAAATGTGCTATATAAATAAACTTGCCTTGCCTCTGACCCGATTGAGCGATTATTGTGATGTACTGAGCTATGCCGCCCCACTATTTAACCTTTATTGGACCTGTTCATGTGACAGCAACCAGCACACTGAACAGCCATTTAAATGCACAGTATGTCATTTCTGCCACCAGAGGTCTCTCTATCAAACAGTGAAAATGGACGTAGTTTTGATGATGTTGGGAAGTAGTGTGGGAGCATATGAGTTTAGTTATTGATCTTTGATGACATTTTCACAAAGAGAGTTGCAAACAATTCTACAACAGTAATCTTGAATGGTTGCAAAGGTGTGAGATAATCATTCTGCTGTTGGAGTAAACACTGACATGCACATGCAAAGAAAATCTGATTTATCAATCAATCAAATTTATTTTCGTGTAGCCCAAAATCACAAATTACAATTTGTATCAGGGGGCTTCACAAACTGCACAGGTGTGACATCCTCTGTCCTTAGACCCTCTCACCAGGTAAGGAAAAACTGTAAAAACCCTGAATCGATGGAAAGAATAAGTGAAAATAAGAAACCTGTGAGAGAACCTCAGAGGAGGGATCCCTCTCCCTTGGACGGACAGACGTGCAACAGATGTCACATGTACAGAACACAACAACAAAACAATCACAATGTAGCTGCTACATCTTGGATTCTAAGAGTGTATAGATCCAGATGGAGGTGAAGTCTACGAATCCAGGAGCACAGTCTATAGGTCAGATATGTGATCTATTGATCAACATGGTCGTGCAGTTCTTAGAACTAGAGGCAAGCAAAGTCTGTTAGTCGTGACAGTCTTTGGGTAGTCCGGACGAGGATCCCAGGCCACGAAATCTCCCACTCTCTACAGAAGCAGGACGATTTATGAAAGCTACAAGACTGATGTTTTGATTCATTAGTCAAAACTGAACAAATCTTAAAACTCCAAAAAGCATCATGTCATGGGTCTCATGGTTCAGTCCTTTGATGGTTAAAAGTCAGCAAAGTAAACATCCAGTGTAGCTGTCTGAAGGTTCTCAGTCATTGTTGTCCAAAGGTTGTTCCATGAAGGTCAGCTGGACAGCAGCACAACAGCAGCATTTAAAAGGGGCTAGAAAACATTTCCATTAGAAACACCAGCAGAGTAATATTGAGTTCTTAAAAGAGAGCTATTATTCCTTTTTTCTGGTCTTTGATTTTGATTTTAGACTCCTGTAGAGCAGCTAAACACAACTGAACAGTAAAGTCTGTAGATCTTCAGAAAACTGTGACTTGCACTCTCTCTCTTCCCTCTGTTTTCTGCATTCTCTCAAAATAGTTTGTGTCAGTTACTCCTTTCCCTCATGCGCATATCTGCACTCCGCTGTACTCACAACCCCTTTACTGGCACAAAATAAACACAGCTAGGACACTGATGAAATGTTACTTACAGCTCACACTTCTCACTCTTCAAGCAACAAAGCAACATGTGCTCCTTTAGCAGCAATTTAGCCGTTAATCCAGCTCATGTGCTCATGTTGAGGAAGTAAATAAATCCACATGAAATAAATCCACAAGAAACAGGAATGCTCTCAACTTCTGTCTAGTGCTTGCCTCTTAAGGAAAGTTTAACAAAGTTAACTGTCCTTCATTCACCCAGAAAAAAACGTAAACGCATGCTCACAGCTCAAAAACGTGCAAGTGTTTTTGCTGAAAATGTTGAGCTGTAAAGTAGAACTTTTGCTGGGTTTTCATTTTACATTATCTCCGGCAACATGACTTTCATATGTATAAAATCCATTTGAATCAAGTTTAACAGAACATGGTTAACATGCACTGGACAATATTTTCCCTGATAACTGTGTTACACATGCAGGACACAGGAGCCCTGAAAAGCACTCAAACGTAGCTGTTCAAACAAGTTCAGTTAGTCTCACTAATTTAAGGGTTTTTCTTATATGCAGACTAGTAATTTTACTCGTACCTTGACATGTTTTGACTGCCGCTGTTGCAGTCTTCCTCAGCAAGGTCAGGTGGTGCTGCTGTGACCCGTCCTGTCAGCTGACCCTGCTGAGGAAGACTGCAACAGTGGCAGTCAAAACATGTCAAGGTATGAGTAAAATTACTAGTCTGCATATAAGAAAAACCCTTAAATTAGCCCTCAGACATGTCAAAATGAGGCATTTATGTGTTCACGTATCTTGTTGCATAACGTGCTGCATTGCAGCTCCTCCAGTAAAAGTGAAGTCACCAGAAGCAGGAAGATGGAAAACAAGTATGCCTGAAATAGGAATGAGTGAGAGACAAAATAAAGTGCGTGTGCTGAGATTAGTGAGAGAAGAGAGAGAAACAGTTTGGACCAAATGTGCTGCAATGGGTTTTGTTTCCACAGCTGAACACATTGTCACATGTATCACAGTAGGACTGTGTTTGTACAAGTGCCGTGTGTGTGGTGTTGAATGCACACACACACACACACACACATTTCTCTCTTCATGGTTTTTCCTTCAGTGTTTCTGCTCATGCTCAGTGTGTCTCTTAATGTTCCACTGTGTTGACTTTAGACTAAAAAATCTTACCAGCGAAGGAAATAACTAACATTGTGCACAGTTTGATATGCCCTTACTCTTGTCCCTTTTTATAATGCATTTTGGGCTGCAGGGGAGTCTTGGAGTTCACTTCTGTGTTTGGTCTCTGTGTGTCAGGATTAACCCCATCGTCTTGTGGTGTTTTTCAGACACAGATATATTTGGGAAGCCGCCCTGCTACGAGGAGGCTGTTCTGATGGAGGATCCCCCTCCACCCTACAGTGAGGTCCTCGCCGACCCACGAGGGGGCACCTTCCTGAAACCCGCCCCGCTCCGGGCCGCACCGCTGCTGCCTCCTCCTCCCAGGGAATACCAGGAAGCTGCTCCCGTCTTCACATCTGAGACCAACAAGCCTCCTGTGATGTCTGTGTTCCCTGAGCGAGGTTACTCCTCACTCATACGCCTGCCTTCGTCCCAGCGCTGGGACTCCCTGGGTCATCTCCTGTCCAACATGGACTTGAACCACAACAACCTTACGCCGCCAGGGGCCCGCTCCATTCGTGCTGCTGCCGCAATGGCTACGATGCCCCGCCGAGAGACCCGAACTCAACATGATGGGCTCCAAGGTGGAATCCAAGGACTCCAAGGAAGCATACAGGGACTCCAAGGAGGGATACAAGGACTCCAAGGGGGGTTACCGGGGTTCCAAGGGCTTCAGGGGGTCCATGGACTGAGGGGACTGGAGCCCAGCTGTGGCCTGCCTACAGCCTTCCCCCTGTTGGGTCGGAGCACCGCTGTCTAGACCTGGAGGTTAACCACTGATGAGTTGGTCTGTCCCTTTCAGCAGGAGGTTTGTAAGAACAGGCTTCCTGTTGCTGCTCAGTGTTTACAGCACAAATACGCTAGGAGTAGATATTTACTTCCCTAAAGAGCTGAAACAGGGTTTAAGTGCTGCAAAGGCGACAGGAGTTCAATTCCCCATGCAGCTCTGTGGGCAAAGGCTCACTCTGCCGGGATTTCAGCTCTGCATGGATGGAGGAGGAAATAACACTGTTTCAAACCAGTGATGTTGAGTCACAGGCAACCTGGTGTCATATCAAAGTCAATTGAGTCAAGGTTCTTTTGAGCAGCAGAGGAGGAGAGAAAAGAACTGCAGTGAGGTAAAAGGATGAGCAACAAGCACAGCCGTCATCCTTCTTTCATCCCTTCGTATTTTCATCTCTACCTCCTCCTTTTTTTCCACCGTCCTCTCACTCTGTTCATCCCTCATCTCTTCTCTCTGCGACTGAGCAACCTATTGTACCAGTCTGCTGTTGCCATGGCTTCTGAGAACTGTCTGTTGCCCACGACAACCTCTCGTCTTCTATCTGCTCTGATTTTTGAAGACTGTGTTCACAGCTTGTCTCCTTTCGAGGACTGTGAGTATTAACACTTAGAAAAGAACACTTAGTGACCTTCGGTGTCACCGTGTTTGTGACATCAGAGCCCAAATAACAGTTTTCCCATTGAAAATCAAAACAAAGATGGAGTACAGCAAGACAGCCAGAGAACAGGCTGTACATGATTAAATTTTGTAACATTGCTGCTTTGCTGTTTTTGAGGGGACTGGTCAATGGACATAAAATGTCTGGAACGACCTGCCTAATGTCTCTCTGATTGGCTGGTGTTTGTTGCCTTGTTGTTAGGGTCAGAGCTAATCAGAGGCAGAGCAGGGCCGGGATGTCAGAGGGTTAAAAACTAACACACAAACTGGGAATGATGGACCGTCTTCAGTGTCGTCTTTTCTACAAACTGTTGGGTCAGCTAGTTCATTCATGTGAAGCTTTTTCAATTTTTGTTCTTTAAGCTTTGAGCGAATGTCTGTTTTCTCGTGAAATAAAAACATCCTCACTTGCTGGAACAAAAAGTGACCAAAGTGTTTTTATGCTCACTGCAGTCAACCGTTGAATACTGGACCCCTCAAATTCAAAATAAAATAATCAATTTACTCAATGATGGAGTACAGTTGACGGACTGTGAAGTGTGGAATTTTTAGTTTTCTTTCCAAGTCAAGAGGCAGCGTGAGGCCGATCCTTCCCTCACCGCACTAACAGGAGAATATTTGATGCCCTGGATGGATATTTGGTGTTTAAAAAATGAATTTAGGCCTTTGTTGTAACTAAATCAGTCACACAATCAAAAAACTAAAGCTTGGTTTTGCATGCTGCTTTTTACAAGCTGACAGCTACAACATTGCATCCTTCAGTGTTTTAAAATCGCTGCATCATCATGGGAAGCATTTCTCTGTGTGATCATCTGTACACTGAGCTGCCAGGAGACTTTTATAATTAGGATGAAGGTGATGATCTTGGAGCCTTCTGTTCCTGTGAACTCACTCGTCTGACCTCTGTGCTGACCTCTGAAATAATTACATGAATTATTTATCAGACTGTGTTTTTCTCGGCTTCATTCGACTATTAATTGATTTTGAACATCTGCCAATCTGAAAAACCTTTTTGTAAACTGCAGATTTCAGTTTTTCTCCCACTCCCTCCCTTGAGTCACTCTTACTTTTCTCCCCTTCATCCTCTCCCTCTCTGGACTAGAGTTCCTTTCTAACAAGTGTTTCTGTTCATTCTGTGTTCGGCTGCACAGTGACAGTGGCTCTCTGCTCTGCCCTCCATGCACAGCACATGCTGTCTTCATAACGCTGCAGCTTCACTGCAGTGTTGCTTGAGGAGCAAATGGACTCTGCCACTTTGAAGGCCATCATACCAGCCGGTCCTGCCATCGTCTCCAGCAAAGGCTCTCATGTCTTAAAATTGTTTCTTAAAATGAGTCATTTATCTCCCTTCATCTCCGCCGGCCTCTCTGAGGAGGCAGACTTCTCAGACACTCTTAAGGTGATAGAAGGAAAAGAGAATCAGGCTTAGATATTTTTAAGATTTCAGAGCTCTATGGCTACTGAAAATAGTCCGAGAACATTTTATTTTACCTGGCTTATCAGTTCCAGATTGATTTATTCCATGGAGACTGGCTGTTGCCTTGTGACCTCTGCTGCGGTCGTGTAGAAGGATTTAAGATGTTTGGAGAACAGTCAGTGATGTTTTATCAGCTGTGAAAAGTTCAAAAATCTGAGAAGACAAGACGAGAGCAGCAGCAGCAGCAGCCCCCCCCCAACACACACACACACACACACACAGAGCAGCTGAATCTGTTTCACCCTTAAAACAGATTTTCAGTCACAATCATCAGATTTGAAACAAAGGCATGTTTGACTTTACAGC
Source organism: Naso vlamingii (assembly GCA_029822935.1). Taxonomy (NCBI): domain Eukaryota; kingdom Metazoa; phylum Chordata; class Actinopteri; order Acanthuriformes; family Acanthuridae; genus Naso; species Naso vlamingii. Next base: position 20,908,009 of record JAPQLA010000006.1, on the reverse strand, counting down.
CTCGGTGAGAGAACCGCAACGGCAGCAATTTGTTTGTCAATTTGTTTCTCCATTGGCTGGAGCCACTAAATGATGGTCATGATGGATTTAAATGATCACAGTGGTTTTCCTCTCAGGCTTTCAGGTGGAGAGCTTCAATAAAAAATGTTAGTCAATTATTGTCATAAAAGCAAAGGGTGAAGGGTCGGGACGGGCAACTGGTGGAAAGCATCCCTTCAGCTGTTTTTGCTCATTTGGTTTCGCCTCGTGTCTGTCTTTTGGAGTTGCTCTGTAGCTTAATGAGCTCATTTCTTTTTTAAATGGAAGAGTTTTGAGATTAAATCTGTCTATTTCATACTACAGTTCATTTTAAAGATGAAACTCAGAGTAAAGGCACAACATTTCCCAGAGAATCTCCCAGTGCAAACTGGGATGCACTGGTGTCATCATGACAGCTTCATTGGAAAGATAGGGTAGCACTTCATAGTAACTACTCACTTTTAGGAATTAGTTTAGCATTAATAAATACTGAATTTAGCATTTATAAAGCATTGTTGATGCATGAGGGTTACTCCAAAAACGGCCTTTACACACTGGATGTGTTAATTTGGTGTGAAAAATATTTTTTCAACTACTGATTGGGCATGGGTATTTTCACACAGAATGCAAATATCACATTGCGAAAAGGCGAACCTTTTATTTTTTGGATTGAGGTGGATTTTTCCGAACATTCGCACTGCGAACAAATGCATCAACCAATCACGATGGTTGTGTGGAGCAGACATCACATCCGTTTCCCACAACAACAACATAAACAACAATGGCTGACAAGCTCATTATCTGTGTCTCTCAGCACCGAGCGTTGTTTGACAAACAACACGCAAATTATAAAGGCAACGATCTTAGACAACATATGGCAGAGTGTCGCCGATCAGCTGGGCCTGTAAATGTTAACATTAGCTTATGAAGTTTATTTTTTGGATGAGATAACATCAGCTAACGTATGACCTGTGGGAGACTCTGTTAACTTTTCCTCTATTTAAGCTTATGGCTCACACCAGCCCACTGCTGAAGCCTGTGATGAGTGGTGTCGTACTCAGTATTTTCTGTTTGATGGCTGATAAGTTCTGCTATGTTTTCTGACTGAGCCCACTTTTCCCTCTTCAGTGTGAGATGTCAAAACTCATTTGCAAATTCGCACTCCCACATTTCTGTCGTAAATTTGTGTGAAGAGTTCTGATCCGAACATTTTGCGTCTGAACAATTCGCTTATTTATCCGTTATGCACCCGGTGTGTAAAGGCCTTAACCCTAACCCTGCGGACTTTTCATGTCGGAAAAATGCTTTATAAATGATAATTCAGTATTTATTAAGGCCTAACTAATGCCTAAAAGTGTGTAGTTATTATGAAGTCTTACCAAAAGACAGAACTCTTGACAGTTATGTCGGGTTCGATCTCAGTTTATCTGAAGCTGGAACATAACTTGTATCGTGTTGAATAAAAGTGTAAGGTTGCTGGTTTAATGACCCCCACTGGAGCTGTTAACGGTGAAAAGATGCACCAGAATTGAGCAGTTTTTGCAAAGACAAACTAAAGCAAACTTCAACCTTTTCTCCAAACGTGAACACTCATAATGGATGATTCTGCATAACTGAATGATGTTCAGTAATAATTTTCACTTTCCTGATGTACATAAGGGAACTATGGCACAGTTAATGTTAGGAAGCAGTTAAGTTCACAGTAAATAAGAGGAAGAATGTGGCAGTTCTGATGGGATACAAACTGACCTCTTACACCCCAACCTTCCTCACAACCTCAAAGGGCTTCACTGCTTCCTGAACTCTCACTGAATGTTGGCACCGGCGTAAATCATGAAGTCCAGTATGAACATACAACGGACAAAAGTTCATGGCTGAAGGCAATCAAATTTAGAAAATTTAGCATGTTTATTTTTCCTACATTTGTACGTTAGTCCAGCGGCTGCGAGGCATGTGGATCTTCTCTTTGTAGGAGTTGGCACCTTGGATCTCCAGGAGCAGCAATGACGCCATCGTCACTGTCAAAATGGCAACCGCTGAGCTTCCTCTTCATCGTAGGGAGAGTTCGCAGAGTGACGATGCAAAATCAGGTGAACTGTGAAGCTGTTGGATGATTTTTAAATACACTCTTATGACTGCACGAAGGCTGATGTTGTCCATTTTGTCAGACAATGCAGACTTGCAATTTTCAATTAGCCAAAACAGAAATACCACCAAAGTTTTTAACTTCAAACTTTCTGCACAACCACGGAAGAAGTTGAACTGCATTTTTGACTAACAATAGGTGTATGAGTCATCTTTTTCTTGTGACATGAACTTCTCAGTCCCCCCTCGTTCAGTCTGCAAAATGATCGGAAAAGCTTCTCAATCAATCACACATTTGGGATGAGTGAGACTGGAGACTCACTTCAGGTTTACTTGTGTCTGCAGAATTGAAGGAGAGGAACAAATCTGTTTGATAAAATCCATCACAGAAGCTGCGAGAAGCTGTCAGTCATGTTCGTCATTGACTTGTTCTGTAAATGCTGGTTTCATGGAGGGCTTCAGGCTGATAACTCCTAACTCCCCGATTAAGCACATTCACACGTCAGAAATATTTCTTGGCCTTGATAAACCTGAGACAGGGGTTGAGAAACTGAAAATGAGCATCGCGGTTACCAGACGTACATTTTAGCATGGAGACAAACACCTTGATGGAGATTCAGCCAGTGGGGTTACGTAGAGAGAGAGAGTCATTCGATACTCTCTCACTCTTATAACAGCAAATGTGCTTGCAAAAGAAATACAGATTCTGGGAAGCTTTATAGTAACCACTGTGATGACTTCATGTGTTTCATATAAACGTTACATTTTGAGATTTCTCGAGACTCAAACCTCTGTCCGTCATCTTGTTAGATCTTTGAAAAGGCTGATGTTATTGGCTGAGAGAACACACAAAGGTTGAAACACAGCAAAGGCAGAAAAGTTATGCGGCAGACATTCATTAACAAGATCATGACAGTGATGACAAAATCATGAAGTCTCCATGGCAACAATCTGACAGAGTTCACACCGGATGACATATTAAATGGTGGCACACCTGACACTTTCTCCTCTGTCGAACCTGACTCAGCCATTTATTATAGACATGACATCTGTGAGGGGATGTGTTGCCTGGCAACCTGCTCAGCCTCATTTACATGCAGTTAAGACAGATAATCAATCCACTCCTTTCATCGACACAACCTCCTGCGACTCTCCTCTGATCAGCATGCTGACTCCGCCCACTGTTACATCATAGCGTCACAGCTGGAGGTGAGCTGCTGTGAGCTCGACCCACGACTGCCGGCAGCTGCACACGATGTCAGATAGAAACCTGCTGGATTTGCTTCACTGCAGCACCAAAACTGACACAAGGTTTGAGAAGTTTTGTGTTTGTCTTTGGTAGAAATCCCAGCATGCAAAGCTGAAAAACTTACAAATTTAAACTTTTGCAGCAACATAAAAATAATTTCACAGTGGATTCAAAGTTAAGTTTGGGGCTAAAAAATAATTCAAAACTTTTTAAAAACTACATTTAACATTTGAGCCTGCTGACTGATGATGAGATTACGCAAATCTCAGTTTTAATCCTCAGAACCTGGTTACATTTTTACCTCTTAGACTTTATACACTCGCTGCACGCTGAAGCTGAGGGGAAAGTCAAACCGTCTCTTCTTGATGTTTTTTGTCTCTGAGATTTAAAGTATCTAAAGTTTCACATTCTTGATCCGACTGTCGTGAAGTCAGTGGAGCTGCTCATCTCTCGAAGCTTCTGAGTGAAACCATGGAAACAAGGGCTGCCCGAACGCTGCAGTGACATTTCAAAATTGTAAACTTTGTGGTGAGCTGGCTTTTTGTTCAAAGACAAAAACAGTGATTAAATGTAGATTTGACAAATGTCTGTTTTCTTCTTACTCAGAGATTTCAATCTTTTAAATCAGATTAAAGGATGAACCACATTTTCATCAGAATGGGACAAGATTGAAATGGATTTTCTAAAAAGACAGATCATCAACCTAAACCTTTAATTAATAATTCAAGTTTTAAATTTAAACCCAATGACAATTAAAGTCTTAAATCCAACAAATGGGGATAACAAAGTAGTGCAGGACAGTGCAGTGGCTCTTTTAGTATGTCACAAGATATCTGATGGCTGATTATGAAAAGAGTATGAGAAGGAAATTAGGGAAGGAAGCTGTCATTTTTTGGGAGGGGTGACCGAGAGAGAAGGTAGCATGACTTCTTTAATCTTTGTTGTAAACCCCCTTCTTGCTTTCAGCACCCCCAAAATGTTCTGAATGCTGAATGACCCCTGAGGGACTTACCACACCGATGAAATATGCTACTTTACATGAGGAAGCTCAAAATACTGATATTATGAAGAATCGGTGGCTGGAGTCTTTGCTCTCCAGTGAGATGTATCGCTGCCCGTTGATTCCCTTTGTGCTGCAGTCATCATTCATGCAATCATCACAGTGGAGTTCCACTTCATGTAAGGGAGGAAACATCTGGAAACAAACATGAAATGTGGAACCAAATCCAGTCTCATCAGAGACCTGCAGCAGAGAAACACGTTTCTGTTTCTCTACAGTTGTGCTTTTCCTGTCAGACCCCTCAGCTGCGCATTTCCCTGAAGAAAACCTGCAGCCTCTCGAGCCTCGATGAGTTTAATCAGAGCTCATTTGGGCTGATTAATGAGTGTCAGGAGGAGGCGGCCCACCACACGGCTGAACCAACTGATTGGACAGCCTTTGGAGTGTTCCCATCCGCCAGTAATTACAGCTCAGAGGAAACATTTTCAAAAACCCGTTCAAAAGCCTCAAAGGGAAAATATGTGAAAAAAAATGATGAATTTGAATATGAAAAAGTTTTGACCTTGACTGGCTGAAGCATTTCTGATATACAAAGACATTAATTGCACTGCAATGATAAGATTTAACACAGTAAAGGATTAAAAACATCAAAGCTTTTTTAAATCAAACTACGTTAACATTTTATGTGATGCAGAGATGTGAGAGAGAATTCAAATGAACCGAGTCTTTAGAAAAACTCCGCAGCTCAGCATGACTCAGTCTGAACTCTTCAGGTGCTACGTTACGTTTCTCCAGAGACACACTAACTTAATGGTATCAACATTCCTGCTAAAATGTGGGTCTTTGTCCTGCTGAATTCATTGCCAGCTATTTTTTTTACTTTCTGTGCCACTGCATGTGTATTTATTTATTTATTTTTTACCTCATATGTTTTGTACTTAAAAGGAGGTGTGACTGAAACTGAGGCAGGTTTAAAAACAATTCTGAATCCTGAAATCTGTGGTAGATCAAAAATGAACTCGAAGGCTGCAGCACTGAGCTTCTCCTCGGTCTGTCAGTCACGATCAGATTTAATGACACCTCACTGGAAAAAAAGTCAGATGAAGGGAGAGTTAAACTCCAGTCTGAAGGGACAGAGAGACATAAGTGTGCATGGAAGTGCATGGAAATTTTCTGTTAGTTTCCACCTCAGACAGTCTGAACTCATGTTTGGAGAAAAAGGAAAGAGAACGTGCTGCAGAGAAGTCGAACATCATATCAGACACTCAGTGCACACAGAGGACGACAGGAAACAGACATCCTCTCAGTGTGATGGTGCAGAGGCAGTCCAGCAGTGAAAAGGAAATACTGTGAGGCCATCTAGTGGTGGTGGTGTGAACTACAAGAAAAGAATCTAAATGTTTTTTTTCTCTATCATATGTTACAGAGCTGCTGATGTGCAGCTCACCGTGGTTTCATTTTTGACTTTTGATCAAGCTGCTTCATTCTGACTGAACTAACTGATTCATTTGTGTTTAAGTAGAAAATCTCATCAGTATTTTGAATGATGATGATGATGTTGATGAGAACATGTGAAGCTTTTGGATTTTAACAAGAACATTTGTTCTGACAGCTCAACCAGATTTTCTCTAAGAGTTTTGATGTTTAAAACTAGCTGAGAATGTCCAACCAGTTCTCCAGATTAAAAGACAAATTCTTAGTTTGAGACATTTTGATGTGGACTACAAATCACTGCCGAAGATGTTTTTTCTTTCACAGTGTGAATTTAGTTTGGTTTGGACAAAAACAGTAACTTATTGTAAATTATTTTGTTGTATAACTTAAATTTCATGGTTTTAAAAGCATCCTGACTACGTCACTAAGGATTCATTACTGCACAGGTGCTTTGTCCTTACAAGACTACACCCCACATGTGTGAAGCTCTGAGATGTTTCCCCAAACAAAAAACAGGGAGACAGAAACTAACAAAAAACACTGCTGATAGCAGAGAAACAAATACAGGTCCTTTGGTTTCTAAAAGGTGCTTGTGTGAATGTCACGCCCACAGCAGAAATGGTCTCACAGCAAAAGAAAAAGTTGGGAGCTACTTGATGGGGCGACAAATGGAGGGTGGAAGACAAAGAAATCCCTCTAGTTTAAAATTAAGGGCAGACACACTTTCAACACACTCAGCACTCACAGACAGACACAGAAAATCAGCCAGTGATGGCTCCTTATGAAAGCTCTGAGCTGATGACCTTCAGCTGAGGGAATCATCACAGGTGAGGCCAATCACTGCTGAGGAGCAACGAGTGAGTGAAACATCAAGGTTTCCAAATCCAAAAATCTCATGGCGCAACTCAGCTGTGAGTGAGGCAAAGTGGTAAAATAACATGAAGACTGCCATTTTTATTCACTAACTGAGCCTCATTTTACAGGCTTCAATAAAGTTTAGTGAAAGTTGGATGTGAGCACATCCTCTGTGACACACACACACACACACACACACACACACACA
>JAPQLA010000006.1:20890530-20901060 GCA_029822935.1 Naso vlamingii | reverse complement strand
ACACACACACACACACACACACACACACACACAAAGGATTTATTATTGCCTAGGAGTTTTTATTTTCTACAGGAATTTACAGCAAAAAAGAGACTAATGTGGCTAATATTCAAAAAGGTCCTGCAAATCAATTCTAGCACACTTTTTGACAGGTATTAAAATCACACGCACACACACATACACACACGCTTTTTGTGTCAGCATGGAACAAAAAACAAAACTTGTCGTGTTTGTTTCGAGCTGCGTGGAGAACCGGAGGTCAGGAAAGGTTCAGCGTTCGTTGTCTCACCTGCACAGACAGTTCCTTTATGTACATCAGGAAAGTGAAAATGATTACTGAGCTTCACTCTGCAGAGTCTGCAAACACTTACACAGGCAACTTTAGCCTGTTTCAGGTTTGGTTACAAATGTACAGCCGAGTGGTTAACTGCTGCTTACGTCAGATTTGTGTTTTGTTTCTTTACTGAGTAAAGTGTCAGCGCATTTACATGATGTCAGAAAAAGTCGATTTACTGTATTAGTCTGACTAAAACTGGACTTTTCAAATACATGTAAACAACTGGTGTTAGTCTGACTGAAGTTGAGTTTTTCCAAGTCCGACTAACACAACTACATAATGCATTTGGGGATCCACTGATATGTGATGCTCAGGATCAAAAACTCAAACAGACGAGATGATCAACTTGGTTGAATCGACAGTGATGTGATACATCAAGCACGTCTGGTTCTTGCTGCAGTTTGAAACAAAGACAAAAATAATGTGAGCACCGAGGGGCTGAAGTTTGCCTCCAGTGGTCCAAAGTCTCTCTCCCATCCCAACTCTAACATTTGCAGCCTCCAGCCGACCAGAAAAACACTTCATGAAATTATTTTATTCTGAAAAGGAACTGTACTGTTTTTAATGTGCACAAGCTGAAGGAAGCTTCATGTTCATAAACCCAAACTCCCCTAAAAAACTGTTTACACTTGAACAATATCTACAGTGTAGATCAGATGCAAAAAAAGAGAGCATATTTTCTATGTAAATATGTAAGTGCAGTAAACGTGATTAAATCTATGGAAGCAGAGGGAAGGGCTGATTGAGAAGCAGCAGTTCATCCACAAGGAGGCAGAAGAAGAAATAAAAGGTACATTTAAAAAGTATCCAGATTTACAAGCCATTTAATCTTGAATTCAGTCTTAAAATCATACAAAAGGAGTGAAAAAGGTCAAAAAGTAGCAACGATTTGACTTGTTTCAGGAGTTTCATCTTGACACCAGATTTGATTTCCTCAGGATTTGACCAGCTGTTGGTGAAAGAAGTTCAGATATACCAGAATAAATAAAATACTTCACCTTTTTCCAATAATGTGAGGGCTAAATACAAGATTAACTGACTTCAGAGGTAAATATTTTGGGAGGAAAACAGAAGGAAGGAAGGAGGTGAAAAAGAAACAGTGACAGTATACATGGCAGCTGTAATGATCCACTCTATCAGTTATATAGGGTGTTACTGAAGCACTACAGACTAGGTGTGTCGGCCGCCTGCCACACACAGGCTCCACTGTCTCTAATATGCAGCAGTGCGCTACTTTAAAGTGTAATAAATCATTCACACAAAAAAGTCCCCACTCCCAGCTATTACATCTGCAGAGCAAAAAAAGAAGAAAAAACAAATAAATAAAATAACAAACACACAAAAAAATCCATAACTGAGCCTTCAAACCATCATGAACGACAACTTAAAACCTTTAATCTGTGGCTACTGTTTTTTTTCCTCTAAAAGATAATACAGAAGTAGTTTTGATGCAAGATGCGTTATTATTTTTTTGTTTGTGTTTTTGTTTTTTTAAAATTTTTTTTAAGAAAAAAATCTTTCTTCATGAAGCGCACTTCCTACTTCTTCTTGGTGGCGTCAGATTGGCCGGTCAGTCGTCGTCATCATCAACCACAGGGTCTGTGTCCCAGCACGTTATGTCAATCTCTGAAGACAACAGACACACACACACACACACACACACACACACACACACGTTTGGTGAGATCCATGACATCATTGATTTCTGGTAATAAAATACATGACCAGCACAGCTGTTTCTGTAATCACTAATAAATATGATCCGACCGATATATCAGTTTGCCGATATTATCAGCAGCTGATGTCACAGATTTATCGGCATCAGCGTTTATGTTCTCTGATATGCGTCGACGTTGAACTGTTTTTTAAAGCTGGAAAAATACTTGAACTGGTGCTTTAAAATGGTGTAATTACGTAGTTTGTCCAACAGAGGGTAGTCCATTATTTAATAACTAATTAATTAAAGTGAAGTGTTTCCTGTTTGGCGTTCTGATGTTTGAAATAAAGTTTGTTCAAATGTCAGATATCCTGCCTTCAATACATGTCTTTGACACAAGGATTTGATAAACACATTCAGCAGATTTATATATATCTATATATCTATAGATATATATAAATCTGCTGAATCTATCATATAAAATATCAGCTGATCGGATATTGTAGTTTTCTTGCGCCCTAATATCTGTACTGTGATCGGTCATATAAATCACATGTCGGGCCCTACTGATAAAGACACCTGTCAGTAAAACAAGAGCCTTCAATATGGCCACCAGAAGGTGACAAGTCACCTGAAAACCCTCGATTCAGAAATGTATGAAGTTACAGCACAGACGTGTTTGACAGCCTGCTTATATTTCCTGTGTGTTACCTTTGTTAATTAAATTTGTTCATCTGATGCCTGCGTATTCATATTCTTCTGTTGCAACAACTTGAAACTTAAAAGACTTATAAAATACTGAGATAAAAACATGTGAAAAACCATTTATGATACATTTATTACAAGAGTAACGATCAGCACAGGGGCAGCAGTTCATGTGGAAAATGTTTTCGAACCAAACTAAAATCCTAAAGGCAGTTGTCCCAGTCAGGAATCTCACCTGGTGGCTTGTTATAAAAGACCGGAGTAGGCTTAGCTGAAGACTCATCTGACTGGCCAAATTCTTCCTCCTGCGATTGGCTGAAGTAGCCCTCACTCGCCTGTAAGAGCCGACAGGGAAAAAAATTATGAATTAACAAAAAGACGGATGACCACCTTCCGATTTGACACGGCTGCGTTGACTCATCTGACCTGAGTCCCTTCTTTCAGCAGTGTCTCCCCGTTGGTCATCAGCAGCCGCTCGTCATCCAGCTCCTGTCTCTCCCCGGATGCATACTGCAGTGCCTGCTGGTAGCTGAGGGTCATCTGGTCAGAAGTCGTCACGTCCACGAGACTGGTGGGGTCGTCCTCAGCGCCGGTGCCCGAGCAGTAGGTCCCATCCATCATCTCATCAAAGCTGAGGAGGGGCTGAGGCCTGCTGCTGGCAGCGGCGCTGCTGGGCGGGATGTCATCCCCCATCAGGTCTACCAGATTGGAGGACTGGGAGGTGTGGGAGGTGTTGACAGGAGGAGCGGAGCTGCTGTCCCACAGGCTGACCAGGCTGTCTGTCCCAGACTCCCACACGGAGAAGCTGGAGGGGTCGCGGGCCTGTGGGGCGACACTCTGCACGGGCTTGGTGGGCGTCGACTCCTGGACCGGTGGTTTCTGCTCCTGCTTTGGTGCTGAATCTGGTGGAGAATACAAGCACAATGTCAATTTTTTAATAAAATACAAATATTTTGTATCAACTCAGTCTGTCAACGGATGATCAGATTGATTTCCAGCAAAAAAAAACGTTGAACACTTGAGAAAAGATCACTCAAATTCAGTCCAGATTTTTAACAGCCTTTCAGTGACGAAGGACATGTCAAAGGTTGTTTATCATCTTTTGATTTTATCTTTACTCTTACCACACTCGTCTCTGCTGTCTTCGTCCTCCCTGTTGATGTCCTCTTTTATGGGCGTGGTGACTATTTTAGGAATGGGCGACACGGCGGCCATGTTGCGCTCTGTGCTCGCTGTGCCGTCATTGTCCCCTACAGGAACAAAATGGAACAACAATACTGAAAGGGGCAGAGCAAAAGTCATTCCCAAAACCTCCTACAACAACAAAATGACCCAACTGTCACTGAAATTCACAGTTATGATAATGAAGCACAGTCTGTTTTTACACAGGGAACAAAACCACAAGCACAGAAAAAATCACAGAGCCTGTTTTCCCTGAACTTCCTTCAGGCAATTCAACGGTCCAGAGGACAGGACGAACTTCAAGGATTTACTGAGCTGTTTCAGAGAGATCCATGTTTCATTTTGATTACATTTAATGTTTAACAGATGAAAAAATGGAGAGCAAAGTGAAAGCGGTGCTTGGTGATGGTCCTCTGACTTTTCCTCTACTGCCACCATGATGCTAACATTTGAGGCCTCGTACAAAACGTCTCCAACACTCATGGACAGATAGACAGACAGTTTAGTCCAGACATTTATATTCTCTCAGCCTCAGCCGTACTTCTTTTATTGCCTTTTAGCTCAAGTAAACAGGTTGACATCATACCACAGCATGTCAACACTCTGCACAAAGCACTGCTGTGCATAAGTACAGCAGTTAGCATGACTGTAGACTCTTGACTGTGTCGCTTCATCTTACCTGGTTTATCCTACAATTGTTTGAAAATCATGAGACAGTGTACATCTTATGCTAAACGAATGTGACGGTCTCTGAACTACAGTGTAAGACACTGACCTCTACCAGAAATGATTTCCTTCAACTCTACAGGCTACGATTTCTGAATGATGTCCAATGTGTGCTAAAGAACATGGTCGCCTACTCCAACAGGAATCACAGACAAGTTCTCACTGAAACAAAGACACAATCGTTTTAACCAGACAAGTGATCAAACAATGACGAGAGATCCTCTGAACATTCATCACTGTGCTGTTAATGGCAGAACCAATGCTGACTCAACAAACACCAACACAGTGTCAGTTACAGACAAGAGAGTTATTGATGAAATCGTCACTTTATTGCAGATTTTTGATGATTTCATTAAGTCAGACATCCTGTTCAGAGACCAGAACAAGATCTCCCATTGGACATTACAAAACAAGACACACTGACTGAGATGTGTGACGCTGTTAAAATGACAAATGACATCCAGCTCAGCGTTTGCATGGGTGGTTCTCCCTTCATCTGGTGATCAAATTCTCTGACAACCGAACCAGTTTAGAAAATCTTCAACACTCTCTTTACTCTCTCTTTAAAAGAGAATTGAGTTTGGAGAAATCTGTCTTTGTTGTCAGCTGTTATTGGTCCAGGACTAGTCTCTATAAACAGACTCCACATTCACCGAATGTAGAGTCTGTAGGCAAGGTCGGGCGACCTTGGTACCGGAAAAGCCCTGGTTTCCCGTTGTAGTCTGCGTAATTAACAGTGGACTGTTAACTGTTAACGGCGTGTAAACTGGCTACTTGTGAGGGGATCCACCGGTAGATGTGGTCTCTCAACTCCCAACTCCATTCTTGCGTTGGACTGTAAACAGTTGGACTGTAAACGGTGAGCGGCACGTGGAGAAGGAAGTCGGAAACGGAAATTCGCCTCCTTCAATGGAAGCCCAAGAATGATGGGGTTTGCCCCCAGAGGCTGTTTCGCTGTCCAACAGAAGTCAGACGGCGAATGCAGCTGATGGGTTCTGAGATTGATCCAGGACTGAACGGGTTCTTTGGTCACCCAGCATTGGATCTGCACTTCCACAGACATGCAAAAACACACACTGCAGATCATAAAGACGGTCGCGTAATTTTACCCAGTAACATTACTGCTGACCAATTTCTAGAACATTTAATTAAGACTCACTCCAAAACAATGGATAGTTTTCTCAGACATTTATTCATGAGATCATCCCAACGTTTTACAACGGAAGAATCCATTTCTGTGTTCCCAGGGTTTGGACCAGAACACAACAAGAGGGTCTAATATTTAAATGTTTCCTAAACTTAGCACTATCGGACAATGGGAACATGTGACAACAGTTAGAAATCTCTTGGTTGATGCATTTGGGGAATTTAAAACATCAGATATGATTAATTTGCAAAGTTAAGGTTGGAGGTTTTTTGAGGAAGGTAGGTCATATCAACCTAGTCAGTCTGAAAAATAACGTGATGTGCTTTGGAAGTTGGTCTGCAGTGATTTCATGAGCTAAACCAAAAATACATATAAAAATAAAAAATAAAAAAATAAAAATAAAAGAATTACTGTAATGATCTTTAAATATAAGAAATACTTGGTACAACTCCACAGAAGTCAAAGGGCAAAGATCCATTTTCACCCAGAGGCTAAAAAACAGCAGTGATGACGGACGGATGGCTTGACAACGTCTCACACACACACGCACGCACATTCCTACACAGACACTCACAGTTCGTTCAGTCAGTCGGGATTGAAAGCAGCAGAAGGAGTGTGTGTTTAAGTATTTGTTTGCAGTCCAGGATCAGAGGATCAGAAGTGAGAGAGAGAGAGATTCTTTAAACTATCAGCTTCTTCACCCCTGAGAGAAGCAACGCTGCCTTGTTGCAAAGTCAAACCGTAAAACATCAGAAACAATCAGACATTTAAAAAATAATTCAACATCAGCAGCCGACTGGACAACATCTAAAGGATGAAGACTGAGAGAACGACAGACTCAACATCACACAAACAAACAAACAGCTTTACAGTCACAAAGGATATTTTACTGTTTAGCTAAGTGGTAATGTTAGCCTGCTAGCTTATTAGCAAGGAATGTCGAAAATGTACAAGTTAAAGGAAGTGAGGCATGAGACAGATTTGACAAGAACTTTGTGATGTCCTGCAGATAGAAGAAGCACAGACAGCTAGCAACCATGCTAAAAATACACGTGAAAATCACAACAATGTCCAAATTTAGGGCCTCTTACTTGAGTTTTTACTTGGCTAGGATTTCTCTGGATTTGTTGCAGCTGAGCATTTATCAGGTTGTTGGTCTGCCCTTTTTTTCTTTTCAAAAAAGTGTCAATGTTGGTGAGGTAGCACTTGCTAGCTAGCTTACGAGGTAGCAAGCTGGCTAGCTAAATTTCAGGGTAAAGGCAGTGTTGTGGCAGGCACAGATCGCATCGGGTCAACACTGATCGCTTAAAATGTGATGAAAGATGTTTGTTAATAATAATTGATGTTAATCAGATTGTTTTTCTGTTTTATGAGGCTTTAATGCACACAAACATTAACAGATATGCTCAGTGGGATGTTAACAAGAGAAAAAATATAAGAATTTACTTTAAAGCTACTTTAAAATTTGATCTAAAGAAGTCGAGGATGGAAGTTGTCAGAGGGCAGGTTAGGGGGTAAATCAGTGAGGAGCTGGTGAGTTAACATTGAGGGTAAGATCGTCATTTGTTTCTTTAAAAACGGAGGTTTCCTCTTGTGAAAATTCTATGTCCACTCACCAAACCTTTAACAGCGAGTCTTGTTTGACGTAAAGAAACCAAGATAATGTTAGAATGGTGTGAATAACAAGATCATTGATGTTTCATGTCGACCTTAACATAATTAAAAACAAAATATAACTCAAACTGTGATATTACACTTCATGTTAATGTCTTCTTATTTTCTGTTTAGTTATTATTTATTTAATTGCTCATTTTGCAGGTATATCTTCCGTTACTGTTGTCTCATCTTTGTTATTTCAGTCTGGATATCTGTGGTGGGGGGGCAAAGCTGCTGGTGTCCATCGCTCTTCTTCTTCTCTGCTGTACCTACCGGCTGCAGCAGCAGGCTGCGTCCATGTGTGTGGTGGGGTGCGGAGGGGTGACGTGCCCCGAAGTGCGGGGGTTGGACTGGGGCTGCTGGGACTGTGCTGCTGCCTCAAGAACGGGCTGTCCAAACGGCCTGGTGGTCGGGGACGACACACGGTCGCACACAGCCGAACACAAAGATTCAAACACACAGACACAATGTAACAGGGGACACGAGACGACGCAACAGGACGCAGAGATGTGGGGAAGATGGACGAGACAGGAAGACAAGACAGACATAAAGCGAGAGAGAGAATGAGACAGGAGAGGTCAGAGACAGGACACGAGACATTCAGCCCCAGAGGAGAACATGGAAAGCAGAAAGCATTGTGGGAGAGGCAGAGAGTTCGCCCATTAAGAAGAGACATGTGGAGGAAGAAGAGGAAAAGTTGTTTCCCAAACAAAACACAACATGGAGAAATCAAAGATGACAAAGATGGAGGAGTGGGTGAAGAAATAAATGAAGTGAATGAAATGAAAATGAAAGAGGATGGTGAAGAAATCCCTCCAGGAAAGAAAGAAAAGAAAAAGAAAAACGAAAGAGAGAGGAAGAAAAGAGGTTAGCGAGGCTTTAAACACACTGACTGACAGCGTGCAGTTAGGCAGAAATGAAAAGCTGACAGAGTTTTTTTGTATTTAAGTAGTTTAATATTAACTGTAATTCAAGATATGTTGTTTTCTTGGCAAAAATAAAACAAAGGGTCCACCGTCACTGGTGTGGTTCAAATAAATGAGGGGGGCTGCTGTCCAAACAGAGCCTCATGGCAGCTTAATCCTACAGTAGAACAGGACTTTATCTACTCCAAATGTGCACAGAGAAAACATGAAAAAAGTCTAAATAAGTTCAAACTTCAGCAACACTTTTAGTTACACAGCAAGTTATACGGAGCCTGAAAGTAAAAACCCAGGGCAAAAAAAGAACAGCTGCTTATGAAACTGACTGAGCGCACATCTGTACTGAGACAGCTGGACTGACAGAAGACTAGTTTGATTTTAGTGTGAAAGTATTACACCTTTAGCACTGAGATTAAGACTCTGGTTGTGACAAACAGTAACACTGCAGACGAACACATAAAACAATAAAATAATTAAACTGAAATGAAGATCAAAATGAGATAAGAAAGCAAAGTTCAGCAGCTTTCATCCACAGAAAGAGAAGAAGCTGTCTGATGGTTCTTTTGTTGATGTGAACTCTTTACTCCTGATAATAATGTCAAGTTGTTGATGTTGTTTCATCTTTTCTGCTCTTTCTTGTGCATTTTTTTAACATGAGAAAATCGGAAAAACACAAACAAACAAAACTGTGAGGTGAGTTCATGTTTACCGGTCCTGTGGACAGACACAGGCGAGGTGTCGACACTGATGGTCATTGCTCTCTCTTTCTGCTTGAAAAACTCTCGTGGGTTTCCTGACCGCTGGGCGATGATGGCCTTCGCCTCCTGTAAACATGCACGCACACGCACACACATACACACACACACAGAGCTTTGTAAACGGTTAAGCTTGAACACCCTGCTGGCTGGTTTGGAAAGGAGTCTTTTCTTTGTTTGGTTCTGAAGGTGCTCCTGCCTGTTTCTCTGACTCACCTCCACCTCAGACTCCTTTTTGTCCAGGTTGAGGTCTTCGATGCTTGGCACAGTTGCCTGCAGAGGAGAATAAAAGAGATGAAAATAAATTTGCACAGCAGTAATTTAAGAATTCGAACAGAGGCAAGTGCATCAAAATAGAAAAAAATATTCAAATGCACAGAAAAATATCACAAGGATCGTCCAAGAACATTCTGAAGTCCTGATTCTCTGCAGGAAAAGATTCCATTTGAGAAAAATCAGGAAAAGTTCTTTTTATTTGTTAGATCTTTTCACTGCTTCCTGACTTGAAGTGATGTGAACGCAATAGTATGTGACCATCTGATTGTTTCGGACTTTCAGAGCTCACCTGTGCGTCAGTGAAGACGCTGAGCAATGTGTCACTCAGGTTCTCTTTTCGTGATGTTTAGCGCACTTGTTCCACTCCAACCTCATTTGAAAATCTGTTAAAATCAACCCCGACGTCCTTCTGTTTCCATTTCTCCTACAGTAAGCAGTCAACATGGACGAAGAGAGACTCATGGACGAGGTTTAGAAGGATATCTAAAGAGGGTTTGGAAGGAAACCCACTCTGCAGAAACATGGCTGACAAAATGTGACTTACCTTCACAAATGTTTGATTACTCGTTTGCACAGAAATCTCAAGTCACACCTGAAAATCACTCAGGTAAGTGCTACAATAATCTCATATCATCACATATATTCAAACACAGCTACAACTGCAGAGTCTGAACTTTTCAGATTAGAAATTTCAGCAGATTAGTTGAAATATCACAGCTGAGCTTTGACACAGCAGGCAGCTGATCGCAGGATGTTCTCATAGTTTTATGTCTGCTTGTGAAAGTGCAAAAACACACACACACACACACACAAACAAACCCTTACTGATAAATAACTGACTGAAATAACCGTCACTGCCAGACAGCGTCTAATCGCTCTCTTCAGACACAAACCTCACCATCACACAAACTGATTTCATTTTTGTGTTGCAGTGAGACTCAGATACAAGAACCAGAGGCGCGTACAGTAAATGACTTCTTCACAGTCGTTTAGGGAGAAGAAGTGATGGTTTGATGAGCAGACAGAGCAAAAACCTCTAAATCTGCTAAAAAAAAAAAAACCCTGCTAAGTGCCAACACAAAAAGGCCAGTTTCCAGCAGTGATGTGTTTCACGTCTCCTGCTGTCACACATGTTACAGTGTGTGTTTGTGCCTGTGAGACAACGA
>JAPQLA010000006.1:20870099-20880317 GCA_029822935.1 Naso vlamingii | reverse complement strand
CACACACACACACACACACACACACACACACACATACACATACACACACTTTCAAAGAGATGGGCAGTGCCACCTGTTTCACCCACTCACCAATTACTGAGCTCAGCAGGGCTTCAGCCACTCTGCCTTCAGGTGTGAGTCTGTATGTTTGTCTCATTATTTTACATAAAGCACATTTTGTATTTAGGGTCACAGTCACGGTGTGAATGTTGGAAAGGTTTACATTTGCACAGCTCAGGAGAGGATGTTATTTAGTGATGATGAGAGAAAAGGGCCTCAAAGAGTCAGACCTGGATGAACGGCTGGTGCTGCGTCTCCCACAGGAACCATCTGGAACCATTCAGTGATTTAAACCGGTTTCCTGGGAATTCTGAATCAGGACCAGTGCAATGAGCGAGCCACCTTTCCCCTGTTCAATGACTGCAGCAGCATTAATCATATGGTCTTCTAACTGTGGCTTAAGTAGACATCTGAGCTGAGAGCTGGTTTTGGATGTGGATCTCATTAGCTTTGTTGTTTCTGACACTAGAACACTTGAGTGGGTCACTCTGTAGTTTTTGTCCTCGATTATTTTAATATTTAGGTGTAAAAAACAGGATGAATTTTACATTTTTTCATTTTACAGAGAAATGCCTGCAGTCCATCTGTAGGGTCACACTGAACTTAATTTCTTGCTCATGTAAATAACAGTCAGTGCAGTTTAGGGTTTCAGGAGACGATAACAGGATTGCAGCCGACAAAGACATGTTTCGATGGTTTATGAAAAGGCAGAAGTTCCAATTAAAACCAGAATGATGCTAAATATCTGACACCAACACAATATATTTATATATTTCTATTTATTCTTTATGCATACAAATGGAGTTTGTTTCTAAATGATCTCAACAACAGAATATCAACATGTATCTGTGAAGGCTTCTCCTTACAAACTAGGACCTGATCGATCCGGGATTTTTGGGGCTGATACCAATTTAAGGGAGCAAGAAAATGTCAATATCCAATATATCTGCCAATATTATATATCAAATCCTTGTGACAAAGATCTGTAATGGAGGCAGGTCTGACATTTGAACAAACTTTATTCCAAACATCAGAGCAGTCAACAATACATACTTCACCTATGCTGGACAAACTGTAATTACACCATTTTAAAGCTCTAGTCCAAAAATTTTTTTTCCAACTTTGACAACAGTTTAAATTTCGATGCATCTTGCAGAGCATAAACGCTGGTATCAATATCTATCAGTGATAGGCCAGTATTAGGTGATAACATCTGTAAACTGATATATCAGTCAGGTCCCACCGCTTTTTTTTTTTCTTGACTGTTGTGGGTTCTTTGAAGATAATTGTTTCTGTTTCCAAATCCTTTTCTTCACAAATACCCCCAAAACTACTAAAAAACTACTTTAAAAAAATGTCACGGCTATTCAGGCTACTTTCTCATGCAAAGCTGTGGTATTTCATGGTCAAACTTATCTCAGTTAGTTCAGTTATATATTGATTTGGAATGTAACAGTTTTGTACCTGCAGAAGACTGAAGAACTATTGTGGGATGACTGTAGAATGAAACTTTAACCATTTACTGACACAGCAAAGCTTCTACAGGTGGAAAACAGCCAGCATGTCCAAAAACTGTCCAAAGAAAAGAAGAGACGGAGCTGGATAGTCCCCGTTCAGGACGATCTGAGCGTTAAAATCAAAGTCATCGAAGCTGAAGGCCACATGATGGATGTATCTTCCATAAGAGCAATGAAATGGAGGGAAAGGAGAAGGGAGGAAGATGAGGTGAGAACCTGCAGAAGGTTTACAGGAAGATATGAGCCCACCTGCTGTTTTTTGTAAAACATGGAGGAAGCTTTCATGAGAGATTTAGTGAAATGCTCACTCACTCCCTCTCCTGCTCATTTAAATTTCCCCTGGGAGTGAATGTACTTAACAAAGAGTCTTTGATGTGTATTGTCATTTAAATGTCTTCCAAATGGGGTTTTAAACACAAATTATTCTAATTTAGTAATTTAACATTTAAGGAGCTGGTTCAGTAGCTATTGTACAGTCACTCCACTTCCACCTACACATGTCCCAGCAGCAAAACTCCACAGAATGTCTGCAGATTTCTGCAGAACAGAAACTGAGAGGACAACAGAAAGCAGATATTAAATTAATAAACAAGTTTATAGATACCAGGAGAAATAAATGTCCTGATTTACATCGGTGACAGACATTTGTGGTCCTAACTTTGACTTTCATCCAGCAGGTCAACATGAGCTTTTGTCCTACGCTTTTTGCCTTCTAGTCACTAACCCATCCTGTCTTTACTAGCAGCTACAAACAGTTATCTGATCCCAACAGGTGAATCTTTTGTTTTGCATTTCTGCCTGCCTGCTCTGGCTTGTCTTTCAGGTCGTCACAGCCACAGCGATGTCTTTGGCCTTTGCTTTGCCCAGTTACTTTAGCCCCTTTGGTCTTGTTGGTCAGATCCAGCTGACCCAGCTGTTTATGTGTTGCTGACCTTTGGTTGGTTCATCACACCAGAGAACTTTGGTTGTACTCGATCCACTGTACCTGTCAGCCGTAAGCTCAAAGTGCAGGCGAGCCGGCCTGGTTCCAGATGTCTGCATCTCAGATTTTATTTTGAAAAGTTTTGCATTGACAGTTACTGACAGACAAACAGATGATCCAATAGCCAGGCTTCATCCAAATGTGGAGTTAATTCTCACTGGATTTTAACAAAAAGTGGCAAAAGGAAATGCTAATCAAAGCCCCTCCGAGGAACTTTCACTTTGTGCTGATTGTAGCACCGCGTGTGGGCAAAAGGGATACTGCTGCTTCCTGACGGAAAGATCTTGTCTAGTGTGAGCATTTGTTTTGGAAAAGAGCGAAAGAAACACGGCACTTATTTACACAAAATATTGTAATAATCTAAAGAAAAATTTCCTCCTGCTTCCAACCACAGAGAGTAAAAAAGAGAACAGCTGATCGATCGTGCTCGTTAACAACAAATCATCTCTTTTGGTCTGTGTGCTGTAAAGTGTTTCGTAGTGTTTCTGCTGACTGAGCGGACCGGGTGAAGACATTCTATCAGACAGGAAGTAATCTCCAGTCTGCTCGTTGATGGTCTCATTTGACGATGGAGGTAAAATGTGAGACGTCAGGATTAAATTTAGATGCTTCAGAACCAGATAAAAGTTCCTTGTAGGGCCTTTAATTCAAGTTTGTTTCAGTTGTCTTTAAACCTTCCAGCAGTTTTGTTCTCTTTTGGCCAAGTTAACCGACAGAGGTGTAAAAACATTCAGCTGAATTTTGCAGCTCCATGTGAACTCCTTCTCTCGCTGTCAGACTCAGCTGCAGTCCGGTTTCGATGACGCAGGCTGAGGGATGAATGCAAGAGGCTGCCGGCGTGTTTGTTTTGGTGCTTTGGCTGAAAGCTGCCGCTGGTGCCAGAGTCCATTTCCTCTGCTCGGCAGCACCGAGGACAGAAGCAGACGGCGGGTGAGGCGAGACCCCCAGCTGCAGTTAAAAGCTTCTGTACGGGAGGAGAGCTTTCACGGCCTCACGCTGAACTCTGTTTGCTCCCCCATCACTCCTGCTCCCTTTACTTCCTCTTACATCATTGCACCTGTCTTCAACCTTTGTTCCTTCCTTTATGCTTAAATTTCTTCTCTTCTTTCCTTCCATGTTTTCACCTCTCCATCACCTCTTTCTATTGCTTTCACTTCAGCATATTACGAGCTTTCCTTCATCAGTCCAATCCAATAATCACACATCAATTCAGCTCCAATAGAAACTCTCACTCAACTAATAAAATTAGACCGCAGAGATGATGTAACACACTCGACTCTATGAACAGCCATTCAGATCACACAAACATCCTGCTGCCTACATGGTGGTACTATCACTACATTCCATGATGGTGCTCGAGTGATTCAGTGCTGCACTTCCATAAAGTTGGAAGGTCAACAAATCTATTAAAAACACCCAAACCAACGATCTGTTTGTTCATCTCTCAACATTACTATCAGTCAGTTTTAAAATTGGTCCAGTAATTTCCTAAAACTTCAGTTCACTGTCGTTTCATCAGAAGTTGCTCAAACTGAAAGAGAGCGCACATTTCTGAGGACTATCTTCAGAGGCGGATTAATCCAAGTTTGTGTGTTTGTGACAGTAATAAAACAAACTGTCAACAAGTGTGAGTCACTGATATTTTATCAATAGTGTGGGCATGGAAACACACACACAACTTGTTGTTATGGTGGGATATTTTTGGTAAAAATTAAGATTAAAATCAGGCTTTGAATGTTTTCATGTGTTCCTGACTTGATGTGAACTGGATCCAGTTTGGGACGCTTGTTTCATAATGTTTTCATGTTTTTCAGTAGAATTTGCCACACAGAGCAGAAATCACATTTCTGTCCTCATGTCGGCGTCCTCGGTGGCTGAGTGCAGGTTATTGATCGGCGCTGTCGGTACAGGCCTGCACTTTAACTGAGTTAACTTTGTTTATGGCTCGACTTAAACGCCTGCTGCTGCTGCTGCTGCTGCTGCTGCTGCTGCTCGAGGGACAGGAAAACAACATCTGCGTCCTCTCCTTTATGAATTACAAATCATACTTTTATTAAAAAGCCTGCTGCACAAATGCTCAGTTGTAATCTTCTGTGATTTACAACATCCAAAAAAAATACAGACAGACTGATGACAAGTTAATGGCTTTACTTACATAAAGGATATCAACAGGAAACCTTCAATTAGTTTAATTTTCCTTTTAAATAGTTTTCTTCTTTGACTGATTTTAATTTTTTATCTCTAAATTTCTGTAGCTCCTTTGTGAAGCCAAATATTTGAGACTTTAAGCTGCCACTTTGTTTGTTGTAATGTTTTCTCTTTGTCTGTTTTGCTTGTTGTCAGTATGTTCGTGTGCTCTGTGCGCCGCACTGCATGTCTGCACAATCACCCCACGAGGACAAATTACACATTTTTGAATTTAAATTCTTACGTTTCATGTGAGTATTTGAACTGACTTTGGTTGACAGGAGCTAAAGTGACATAACTGATGTGTTGTGAATTACTCTATTTTTTTAATATGAAATTATTTGAGTCTCTAATTGTACGTGTATTTGTCTGCATTGTTTCACTACTGTTTTTTTCACTATGTTGTTTATTGTTATTCATGGGAACCACTTCTATATTTACTTCTAAAACATGAACTACAGGAAAGATTGTTTGTACATGACTGATTGATTGGTTGATTGATTGACTGACTGATTGATATAAGTTCATCAATCATGGCTTGTGTGTTTCTTGTACTTAAAATAAAACATGTATGGTAAAAAAACAGGCAATGATGATGATTTTATTACTATAGAGAAGCTAAACTTGAAAACTTTAAGAATTTTGTTCTGTTTGAGGTCATTTATCAGGTAAAAACAAACATGAAGTGTTTATTGTTTCTTTGTAAACTGATTATCTAATATTTAAAGACTTTATCTGGAGTCCTGGTGACGCTCAAACAACAATAACATGACAATCTTCAGACGAATTGATGACAGAAATGCAGATCTGAAGCTTTGTTGGACGTTGACATCAGTTGCCTTGTTCATGTGAACTCCTGATCCAGTTTCTTCTGTTCTTCAAGCTGCACTCTGCTGTGACATTCAGCCACTCTGATCCAGTTTATAAAACCCGTCTCCCAGTTTTCCCAGCATGCAGCAGACTGGACCTTAAAGCTTCGGCCCCTCACAGGGATAATAGACACTCCCGCTGCTTCTCGAGCCGCACAATCTGTGAACAGCTGGAAATGTGTCTCCTGGTCGATAACGGTGCGCAGAGCTGCAGTTTAATGAGCAGCGCTGCAGGAGAGACAGACCCTCACAAATACTGCAGAACGGACTCAAAGAGCAAACGAGTGAATATGACAGCAGCAGGAACACTGAGACCACAGAGAGGAGAGATTTCTAAAACCTCTGCCGTCAAAGGAAACTGAGCTTTAAATACTCAAAGGCTAAACTCACACATTTCTTACTCCCAGCATGCAATGCTGTTTTTTGAGAAACCAAACAACCACACTGATCATGCTCACTGAGCAAGTTTCAGCTATGACCTGTTTGTGGCAAAATCTTTTCTCCAGATAAACAAACACGCAACGCTGAGCCTCGTTCCTGTCCACACATCTCAGCCGCACGTTCCTGCCCTGACACGAGCTCATCTCATCCGTCTGTTTTGAATAAAACAGAATATTATGGAAGCGGGAGGGTTAAGCTGGATTAGCTTCAGGTTAATACGAGTATCACAGCGATCATGCTTTCACTGTGCACTCTATTACATGGAGCTAAGACTGATGCCGACTAATGCAGCAGTTCTGCACTGAATCCTCCTTAATGTTTGTTGACAGGTTGAGTTTGTGCTGAAGCAGCAAAAATCAAATGTTGTATTTTTCAGGCTCCTCTGATTGGAGAGAAGTAAGAGCAAAATAAAAGTCCCACAGTTAAACTGTAAAGAAACCTGCAAAAGTATGAGCAACAAAATACTGTGTACTCTAAGTACCAAAAGTATTTATGAATGACGGCTTCACAAATCAAACAACTAACTAACTAACTAACTAACTAACTAAAGTAACTCATTCACTCACTCACTGTGTGAACTGTATTGGATTATGACTAATCTTATTTTACTGTTCAAAATAACTTTACAATAAAGCAGAAAATCATCACCATTACCAAAGTTATAAATAAGTTGCAAATGGTCGGCAGCGTCTGTTTGCAGAAAAAGCAGAAACACAACAAGTCTGACAGACTAATTAATGTTCACAAAGTACTTTGAGCGTGAACATGAGGTCGGAGCAGCAGAGGAGCACAACGCTTCACTGCTGAAGTGGCAAACGTCAGAGTCTCGACGTCTGAGACATTTTCTCATCATTTTTCACAGATAAACTCAGTGTATTTGTCTCACATATGTAACATCGCTCATGCTGCAGCAGAGGCACGAGTGAAAGCTGATAAAGACGCCCTGAAATCATTTCCAAACAGCTCCACACCCTCAGCTTTCACTGGAATCCAGCAAACTTCAAAGAGCCTCAATTTAATCTTTAGCTGTGAGAGCGATAAGGTTCAGCTCAGCTCCACCCAAACACACAAAGTGGATGGTCAACGTCCCACATCTGTGGACCATAAAGTGTGTTTTTGTACAAATTAAGAAGATGTCTTACCTGATAGGATGAGACAGCATCGCAGGAAAACATTCAAACATGGAACAGAAGAGAGAGAAGGAAGACCAGTCAGTCTAATGACACTTAGACATGAACTTTGACACCATATTAGATCAAATACACACAGACATAATGACAGAATTTCACTTTCACTCTTATCCTGAGTGATGTGACAAACAACAAGCGCCAACCAGCTTGTTAAAATGACGTTTAAAAAGAAGTTAGGCAGTGAGACGACTTTGTCCTGCCGAGAAGAACACGGTCATCACAGGGACGGATTTATTCTCACGTCTGACTTCAGTGTGCACTTTAGAAATGACGCAGCAGCAACGAGGAAATCTGGAACGAGTTGCACTGACTACCAGAGTAAATGTGGCTGGATCATTCGAAACAACAGTTTGATCAAATTTTATGACTTTTTCGTATTTCTGTTCTGTCTACATGCAGTTTAAAGATAAGCTGGACTGTAAGCTTGGCTTAGTGAAAGTTAAGAGATCCACTGACTTTAAAGAAACTGACTTTAGAGAGATGAAAACTTTCCGTGTGTTTACACAAGAGCATGCAAAATGCTTGCAATCCTACTTTTTTTTTTTTTTTAAATTAGCATCCAACACAATTTGCAGCTGAGGGTGACAGCAATGCCATCAATTTTGCAGGTAAACTCAAAGTAAAATTTGAAATTTTAACTGGAGCCCAAATGGTACATCAGTTTGCCGATATTATTGGCTGATATTGGCCTGTCACAGACGTATTGGTATTAGCACTCATGTTCTCCTATATGCACTGATATTGAAACTGTTTTTAAAGGCCACAAAAAAAGTTTGGACTGGTGATTTAAAATGGTGTAATTATGTAGTCTGTCCAGCAGAGGTTAGTCCATTATTTAATAACTAATAAGTAAAGAGTTTACATCCTGCCTTCATTACATATTACATGTATTTTTCACAAGTATTTGATAAGTAATATTGGCTGATGTAGCATTTCAGAAGTATTTCAGAATCACATTCAGCTGATATTATATATAATATAGGCTGATATATTGGATATCGGAATTTTCTTGCTCCCTAATATCATTATCAGCACTGGCCCCAAAAATCCCATTGTGGTCAGGCCCTCATTTTAACCTGAGGATGCCGCTTGGAGAAAATTAAGTGAACACTGAAGTAAAAACATTTTTTCATGCCTGAATTTCATGACAGTCCATCATTAGTTGAGACATTTCAGTCTGTGAGCAACCTTAGCATCCAGAGGGCCGCTGGCCGCTAACATGCCGAAGACGCTCAGACTGTGTTTTGAAGCTCGGCTCACCCAGGAGGATAAACATGCTCGATTTCATTGACACGCTGTTCCACATTCACAGTCACGTCCATTCACACGTCTGAGCTGCCATATGTGGACCCAATGTGCCAATATGCACAGACTCAGTCCCAGCTGTCTTCATACAGTCAGGCAGCTCATTGTTACAGAAATATTTCACTGCATCATCTCAGTTTGTAAAATAAACCCACTCACTATGAGGACAGAAAGCCGAGCTGCGGATCAGATCAACCACGAGCATCTCTGACAAGGACGCCGTCTGTGCTTCAGCCTCAGCTGAGCTGTTAGCCGCGCACAGAGAGCTGAAGGAATAATTCATGTCAGCTGAAGGAAGGGAAACCCTGCTTATTCCCCTGGCAGGGCAGACTACAGTAGAGCAGAGAGTCGGTGACCAGGAGGGGAGAATGTGTGTCGAGATGTTTTTAGCTGGAGCACAAAGACTGAGTCACACACACCGCGGCCTGCTGGGATATCACGTCTGCAGACACAGACACACGGATAGAGGGAAGTGAAGGAGGGTTTGGATGAGGAGGACTTTCAGTGTTCAGAGGGTTTTATGTGCGATTCCTCTCACTGTCAAACTCAACAAAAGCTTCACCGTCTGATGGAAGAATAGGTGGATTAGAGGTTGTCATCAGACCGTGTGGCGGTGCTGCATGCCAGGACGCCACATGGGGTCCCAACATGCTGTTTTCCCTACAGACAGATGGCCACTCGTGAGGGACAGAGCGCCAGATCCTGTTTGTTTTCTGACTTTACGTCTTGAAGAAGAAGAGCATCATCATCGGGTTCAGCCCACTGCAGCACGGCTCACATCAGGGCATGCTGCTGCATCAGAGCATCAATGTTAAAGTGACTACAAGGAACTTTCCAGTATTTATGAAACAGTCTCATGATTCCTCTGATGATGATAAATTTCCTGTAACAGCAGATGAGCCCCTCAGTGAACAGACTGCTGTTTTTATGGAGTTACTATTAATGCCCGAGATCGGGTCCGAATCCCTGCAAACTCAGACACGTTTTTTTTTTTTTTTTTAATTTCATTGTTCTGTGCAATGACAATAAAACAATTACATTCTCGGCCTACGGCTGTTAGTTTGCACATTAGCATGTAACCATAATGTAAGTGGATGTGTAATGTTAGCCTACAGAAACAAAGGTAACAGGTCTCGGGGACATTACTGCCAACTGGCTTGTAACTTATTTCTCAGTCACATATAAACACATGACCTCATCACCATCCATCCTGCCGTCTCTCTCTCACTCACTTCCAAAACAAATGCACATGTTGCCGGAGTTATGCCGAGTTCTGCTTGCCCGGCACGCGCTAGCAAAGATCTGTGTAACAGTTGCCGCTTGTATCCCTTCTGCTTTTGTCCAAGGGGGGGCGCTAGAATCAACAAAAACTCAAAGTTCCTCATAGTCACTTTAAGGCCCGACCAGGGTGGGACTTTTGAGGCTGATGCCGATTCCAAACATCGGAGCACTGAACAGTAAACACTTATCAGTTAAAAAATAACAGACCGCCATCTGCTGGACAGACTATGTGATTACACCATCTTCAGTCACTAGTCCAAGCACTTTTTCCAGCCTTAAAAGAACAACTTTAATTTTAGAATACATCAGAGAACACATGCTGACATATCTGTGACAGGCCGATATCAGTTGATAATTTCGAAAAACCAACATATCAGCGTGACCCT
>JAPQLA010000006.1:20837039-20848111 GCA_029822935.1 Naso vlamingii | reverse complement strand
AACATTTATTGCTTTTTGATTGAAGCGGTCACTGAAGCGGTATACAGTCAGTTTTTGTGGCAAAATCCCAAAGACAGGGCTTACTGGGAGTAATTTAAACCAGCAAGCACAAATAATACTTAACAGTCTAACCTACAGCTCCCTACAACAACTGCTTGGTAATTTTAACTAATTTTAATTTCAACTTTGTTTTCTTTTTTGGTGTGGTACCTGTCCTGATGTGCGACTCACCAGACTTGACACCGTGTCCAGGACGCTGCGCTGTTGGTATTATAGTCCACACCTACATCAAAGAGCTTCCCGGGAGGATAACACTGTGCTCACGGGGCGATCGTATATCGCTATGCGTTGTAGTCCAGCCATGAACTGCACTGTCTTTTAGGTGACTTTTTAAAATAAATTCATGATGATAAATCCAACACTAGCAGTCTTCTGGGGATACTGGTGCAGTTGACCATGAAGAGAGGAAGCACTCAAACAGCGGCGAGTGGTATTAGGTATGCCTACCTGATGCCTGCCAGAGCGTTATTTTATTGCATGAATTTTTAATGAATAATTATGTTAGGAAATAAATATTTTTAATTTTTCATCAACACACACTCATAGTATGTAATATATATTTAATATAATGCAGTTTTAAAGATTTTGGGGGGTGAGGGCACAAAATTCAATTTGGACAGGCATTGCCCCTTAATGCCCACCTGTGGCGCCGGCACCGAAGAAGCAAATACTGTGCATTCTTTTATTCAATGAACTTTAATGACACTGTGCTGTCGCTGATACGGAGTTAACTGTACAGCTCTGCTCAGACTCCCTCTCTCCGGATCCAAGCTGGAGGAATTAATCACTGACAGACATTTTAATAGTATTACCACATGTGGAGAGAGAGAGAGATGAATATGAATGAGTCAAACAGAGAGAGAGAGGCTTGAGGCACACAGAAAGGAGGGCAGATCGAAGCACGGCTGAACGAAATGACTGCAAACTCTGCTTTCAAATCGCTGCCTCCATCTCCTCACTGTAACCCACATACCTGAGCAAACCGCTGGGCCACAGCCCCCACACACACCAACCAGCAGCATGAGAAGAACACTGGCAGCTTCTGCAGGAGGAAAAATCACTTACTGCCATTTTTAGACACGGAACTACAGCGTCCTGTTTATTTTTAGAGCAAAAAGCCTGTTTGGGTTTATTTCTGTCCTCACCTTTCAAATTTGCAGATCACTTCAGAACTGAAGCTTCGGTGAGGATGTGGAGATTTCTGTAATATCACAGTTCTGCTGTACCGAGAGGATTTTGAGCCAATGAGATGCTCTCCTGACTCATCAGTAAGACCTGGCTCCTGATGTGAGGTCAAAGCCTGATAGAGATATTGACTGTGAGACGTTTCCAGTTTACAGCTGATGCTCATTTGTCTCAAAATTCAGCAGAAATGTAAAATGAACATATTTATCTTCTGCTCAAAAGCCCAAAAAAACATCGCTGGTTGTAGTCTAATGTTTTATGGCTCGATCCATCCACCTATGTCGCTCTGTCATAACGTCACTAGAGGGCGCCGACACTTGTTTTTGTTCTTTGATTTTTCATATTATAAGCACTTGCAGAAACAACAGACGCCTTTCTTCTTCTCATGAGATTGTTGTTTGTTTCCTTCGTCCTGCTGACAGTTTTCTTGACCCTTGGCAGTCACTTCCTTATTTTTGTCATTTGCAGTGATTCTGAAAAGTCACCTGCTAACGATGATTTTTGCATATGAAATGGTCCTCCACCGCCAGACTGCCAAACATGCAGCATACAGACAAGACATCGTCTCTTTGTCAGATGCATTCTTACCTTCTGAAAAGACTTACTCAAGGTTTAGAGCGTGCAGGTGCAGGCTCAACAGTCACGATGACTGTCTTTGTGTTCATCAGTGCTACATGTGTGAGGACGGGTTCACAATATCAATAAAGACTTAAAAAACCAACATACATGTAAGCAGAAAGAGGAAGCAGCCACTCGCTGACCTGCTGACACTCACCTACCGTGCTTAATTAGACATTTCACAGTTTCTGTATTATCTATAACACATAGATCAATTTTCTTGTGGAAAAAAAAAGCTGTGACAGCCTTGTTTCCATGGACACAAACTCACAAGGAGTCAGTAAAATCTACACACGACATCTGCAGGTTAGCATGTCATTTCTGCGCTGTGGATTTAAAGTAGGGCCCCCCGACAAAGAATGATATATCTGATATCCCATATAACAGCCAATACTATACATATAAATCATACATATAAAGCATGCACGCGGAAAAGAAAACGTGAGAGCTTTTTAAAAAAAAAACAAAAAAACACACATCCGAGTCCCCGCCGGGCTCCGTAGAGAACATGCATGCTGATACTGATCCATCTGTGATATCCTGATATTAGCAGATAATATCAGCACACTGATACATCAGTCGGGCCCTGATTTAAAGATCTTTGATAAGTTAACTTATTAGCAAGCCAGGCACTGAAAGGACATAATGGAACACACCTGTCACCTGGAAGTGGGCGTGGTCTCATATGAAGAGGGTTGGTAAACGACAGATGCCTCAGGGCAGCAGTGCATGTGTGAGTACGGCCACACAGAGGCAGGCACAGGCTTCGCTTGTTGAGCTCATGGCTACAATAAAATCTATTTGTTTGCCTCCCACTCACCAGGCTCTACTGGAAGCTGTGTGTGTGTCAGACGGTACACTGGACTGAATCACGCTTCGCAATAACAACCTTCTGCCACATCTTCCCACGAAACCCAAATCAGAGCCGCTCTGCTTCCTCTCCACCACAGGAAATTTCACATGCCTTAAAATGGAGTGATTTCTTCTGAACTTCCATCTGTTTTTCTCACGGAAGTCTTCCCAAAAATCAATTCAACACAACGGTCAGTTGCAGTCTGTCCTCCCGAAGACTCAGTCTCCATTATTTACAGTAAGTGAATGTTAAACTCATTAAAAGCAGGTAAGAAAATACTGTAAATGGAAGATCCTGCACCTCTGCTGAGCCTCTGAGCTGAGCTCCCCTCCATCCTTCTGTTACTGTTGCACTGTTTACTTCAGAGCATTATATTTCACATTTTTTTCACCTGGAGGTCATTTATAGACACATTAAGTGGAGGAGGGCTTCTTCTGCTAAAACATAATATTCTGGGAGAGAGAGACAGAGGGAGAAATGGAAATGGAGCAAACTAAATTTAATTATGAAGGAAATTAAGCCAGGCAAGAGGAAGATGACGAGGAAGAAACAGATGGAAAATGATAAGAGACGAAGAGAAGGCGGAGGGAAGTAGATGGAAATAAAGAGAGAGCTCAGCAGGGTCCAGAAAGCTCCAGGGCATATTCTCAGTGCCGTTCATCCACGCTGCAGAGCAACGAAACAGGAAGCTGTGATCCTCCATTAAATCCCATGCAGGCTGAGCCCCACCTGACAGACCGGAGAGGAGAGTCTGAGGGTGAACAAGGCGAAGGCGCCAGGTCTGTGTGGAAACAATTCATCCATCACCGTTAGGTTTTCAAACAAACCCTGACACCTGTGTGTCGCTGTGGGGTTTGTTTTTCATTATCACCTTTACTGCTGCAGGAGCCATGCAAGGAATCACAGCTTCAACGAGCCAATATCACCAAATATCACCCGTGTCAATGTGAAGGTTCATGTGTGAGTCACAGCCTGTGCCTCAGAAATCACTTCCCAGACCTCCCTCATTTCCATATCAGGTACCACCTGGTTTCACATAGCCAGATGTTTCGGCATGGAGCTGTGTAAGCACTGGAGAAAAGTCAGGCTGCACCCGTCATCATCTTGCTACATCTGGCTCATTTGTAGGTTTGATATACAAAACAATGGTTTGCAGCTCAAAGGCCAGGATGCAATGATATCCTCCCTGCAAAAGATAACATGGGGGCAGCAAAAGGGAAGGAGAATGCCCACTGAAACAATGATCTGACTGATATTGATCATATCAGGCGATATTGGCCTATTGCAGATATATCGTATCAGCAAATATGTTCTCAAATATGTGCCGATAATAAAACTGTTTTTAAAACAAAAATGCTTGGACTAGGGTTTTAAAATGGAGTGATTATGTATTTTGTCCAGCAGGGGGCAGTCTGTTACTGAATAACTAAGAAGTGAAATGTTTGCTGTTCGGTGATGTTTGGAATAACGTTTGTTACAATGTAAGATCCTGCCTCCATTCTGTTAGAAATATTTGATAACCACATTCAGCTGATATTATATATAAATACATGTAATATCTTCTGAGATATTGGATATTGGAACTCTCTTGCTCCCTAATATTGGTATTGGCATGATGGCATTTGTCCTAAAAATCCCATTTCAATCAGGCCCTTACTAAGACAATCGCCCATTGACTTTCTCATGCGGTGAGTCAGACTGTGTGGCAGCATCTGACGAGGGCAGATGATAAAAACGAGACCCACTCATACGCAGACAAAAACTTATTATATTTTGCTTTGAGTTAAAATATATATCAATGGGTAAATTAACTAATTTCAACTGAAAGTGGCCCCGCTCATTAGTACAAAACAATGTCTGAAAAATACCTTCACAATATTCAGAGGGGGAAACGACAAGTTTCAAGTTTCAAGGACGCTGAGAAACCCTCTGCTGGCTGCAGCGTGCACATGCGCCCAGACAGACAGTATCAAAAGATATGAACTTAAGTAATAAAACAAATGGAAAGGACATACAGTCCCCTGAGGAAAGCTCGCTGAGTTGTGTCAGGTAAAAACATCAACTTTCTAAATAAAACAGAGAGCAGTGTTGCTCCTCGGTTGAGTCATGCAGTCATCACACCTACAGTCACCTGGATGCTGAGCAGCTCTTCACCGTGAGTGCCGAGAACACCCGGCATCATGCTCGAGTGTGTCGCTGTAAAAAAGGTTTAAAATAGATTTGTAATTTCACAGCATTCACAGCAAGATTTTTAGGCTTCAGGAACCTCGTGGAACTAATTAATTTTTCACAGGCTGCAAGTTTTACTGCAGCCAGTCAAACAGCGGAGCCACCTGCAGGCAATTAATGCAACAACTGCAGTGTTTTGGTTTAATGTAGCTGATGTTGTGTTATGTTTTGTTAACGGAAGCACATTTCTTGCTGAATTCTTTAAAGGGCAGCTTCACACATTTCTAAGTTAATTTGAACACTAAGGGTGCACTCACACTGGGCAGTCCGTACCGTGTCTGAGCACGTTTGACTCCCAAAGTCCAGTTTGTTTGACTGGTGTGAGCGCTCTGTTCCGTACTCAAGCACGGCACGAGCACAAGCACGGAGCGCTGACATCATTGTGACTGTTTGTGGAGGATTCACCCGAAATTCAGGCAGACAACAGCACACAAAGTCTGGATGAAGAGCAGTGGAAAAATCTGTGACTGACTTGTGGATCGCAGATACCAGAGAAAAATTAAAAAGTTATTAAAAGATGAAAAAAGTGACGGTAAAAATACAGGTCACACTCCAGAGATCAGGAAGCTCAAGCGTGCGCAGGCGCAGTTAGACTGGAGCGATGTGAGTGCGGACCAGCGGGGGGGGGGCATTCGTGCTTCGGCATGGCACGGGACAACCGGGCCAAGTGTGAGTGCGCCCTAAAAGAGGTTTTGCACTAACCAGTCCTCCCATTCTTTCTGTTAATTAAGAGATTACTTCCAGTGAGAGCCATTTTCTCAACACCTTACAATCCAAAGTGTTTAAATTCACTCCAAAAGTTGTATTTCTTCCGTCATACAGTGCTGTGTTGGTTTCAGTTGCCAGAGTCTCACCAGAAGACGACCAAGAACCCTTTGAAGGCGCTCTCGATCCAGTCGTTTGGTCCAAACATGAGTTTGATGGACAGCCTTCACATCAGCCCAAACAAACAGAACCACACAGCAGGTGTGAAAGCACCCACAGAGACTCGTTAGAGAGGATGTTTTTGCAGACTTAATTCTTAGCGTGAGGACAGAGGAATATTTGTACTGTCTGAGGTCCACAAGCAGCTCTGCAAAAACACTGTCAGCTGAGATGTGATGCAAATGCATCAACCTCCCAGCCAAGAGCGCCACGCTGGTTTCAGACGTTACACAGGTTAAAGAAAAGAAAAAGATAAAATTCCTATATTATTACCATGAATGTAAGTAGATTTTGATGCCGGTACTGTTGAGTTGTACTTGATTTTAAAGCAGAAATAAAGATGACAGGACAGTTGGAGAGCCGTCAGTGACAACAATGAGCAATCGCAATAAACAGGACCACCTCATCCGTTGTTATCGCCACGGCTAAAGTGCAATCGGATGCACAGAGACGGTTCCGGAAAGTAAACAGCTCTGCAGTGATTGTTAACACCGGGAACGGGCAGCCGGCCCGCTCAGTCAGCAGCTGCAGCCACTCTGCTCTTCCAGGAAGAACACCAATCACACTGTGGTACAGTAGGTGGACCGTGTGTGTGTGTGTGTGTGTGTGTGTGACAGGGGCCAGGGGCATTAGCTTTGAGATCAACAACCCTGGTAGACTTGCCCATGTAACTCCATTTCTCCTTCGTCTCTGGTTAAACACACAGCAGCAGACGCAGCTTGTGGTCAAATCCTTGAACAAGAGCAAAGAGAGAATCCAACCTCCAGACCAGATGCCTCTAAAATCAATGCATTATTATTTTTGCACACTGCTCTTATTCATTATGCTGTGAAAAACTGCACATTTCTTAATCAGTATTTCACACATGGGATTGTCTGTTTTAAACAAAATGCAGCGTTTTCCCTTAAAACTCATATATTAATTCACATATTTTTTTATGTTCGTAAGGGCCCAATGGATACATGGGTTTGCAGATATTATCAGATGATATTGGAATATTGCAGATATATCGGTATCAGCATAAATGTTTTCTGATTTGAACCAATGTTAAAACTGTTCTAAGGTCAGAAAAATGCTCCGACTAGTGATTTAAAACGGTGTCATTACATAGTTTGATCAGCAGAGGGCGGTCTGTTATTTAATAACTACTTAGTGAAGGGTTTCCTGTTCAGCGCTCTGATGTTTGGAATAACGTTTGTTAAAATGTCAAATATCCTGCCTCCACTGCAGATCTTTGCCACAGGGATTTGAAAACCACAATCAGACATAAATATTCTGTATATGTCTGTAACAGCCAGAAAAATCCAATATCAGTGGGCATATCAGCTGTATATTCATCATAATACATATTTATCATAATACATATATTTTTTATTTACAGTTACTGATTTTTTGCAGTTTCTTTTCTCCAACTTTATTATGACTCACCTGCAGCAAAACACCAACAAGATGAAGCTCATCTGGATTCTGATCGTTTATTAATAGGAGTGCTAACTCAAAGTTTAACATCTTAATGATGTAGTTTTAGTCATTATTTGTTACATTATTATTATTATTATTATTATTACATTACAATAATCACTATCTTCGCTGATAAACTTCACGCAGTGCAACATAAAACAAGCACAAGAAGCTTCCTCTAAAACCACGTTGTCTTGCATATGAGACCCATTATCGGCCTCTGTCACCGAATGACACAAGCAGACAAAAGCTGGAACATCAGCACCATTATGCGATGTGCTGACACATGGTGGTTTGGACAAGCGCCGTCGTTTGCAGCCAAATTTTAACTCAAACAGCAAAGCAAACATCTGAGAGGCTTATTTCAGCAGCAGAGCTTCTCCCTCATGCAGCATCGTCTTTGCAGCTTTCATTCAGCTCCTCACAGGAAGATAAAACTCATCTGTCATCCAGAGACAAAAAGCAAACACATGTGGAAGGAATAATGACTGCAGGCTGGGGGGTGAAGCTCAACAGCTGGGACTGTTCCTCCACTTCCACACACTGATTTACAAGTTCCAACATTTCACGAGGCCACTTAGCAGCCAGCAGCTGGGACAGATCCACACTGAGGGTCAGGGGAGGTCAGGCATCATCAAACAGTACCTCCCATTCTGCCAAAAATGCTGTGTCTCACATCAGCAAGTGCACGAGTCTGTGCACTGACCGATATCGTGTAATTTACTTTTCATAAAGTGACCCCGCTGTGTGTTAGCAGTTATCTGCTAGCGTCTCTGCTGCAAATGAGACTGCAGCCCATCAGACATGGACTCACTCAACATCGCCTGAAAAGAGGAATAAAAACACAAGTTAATGTTCTGCCAGCCTGGTTACTGGACTATGACGGAAAAAGAGTCTGCTCTCCTCTGGGGTCACTTTCATGGATCCATTATCTTTACACCAAGACGACATCATGCACAAAAAAATAATGAACGTATGTGGATTAAACCATTTGGTTTCAAAGAGCGTAAACCCCGACAGCAAACTGGTTCCAGCCACCGTTCAGAGCCCAGCAGCCTCTTTAAACTAAAGTTACTTTCTGACAAAAAGATATCTGGACTCTTTTTGCTGTCAGATAATCATTTGCAGAAGAGGCTGCATGTTAAATGAAGTCTCTGTTCCCCACGCTGATGCTGCAGCAGGGTTTTACGGTAAACCCTCAGACTTCATGTGCACCCCCAGCCGAGACAAAGCACTGGGATTACTGTAACTGGTCCAGCTCTCTGTGGGCACACTGGGAGACAGACGGACTGAAACTGTAACATGTCTCACATGCACACACGATAAATTCCTCAGTTTTCTTCAAAAAAGAAGCTCAGAGTCAGAGGACCAAAAAACTGAACATCCCCAACATACAGTCCTTCAGCCCGAGCAGGAAATCCAGCTCTAATCTTCACAGCCAGAGCTCAGAGGTGTCAGAAGATTTTCAGTATGAGCCTGTCGAAGACGTTTGGCTGTTAAACCCTCCAAAACAAATCCACTACTCACCGATCCCCAACAAAGACCCGCGAGCTGCTACACTTTAACTTCATACTTTCATTTTAAAAAGGGTCATCAAACAGATTAAAGTCAAACATATGACTGACGAGTGGATGCATTTAGAAGTCAGTGATGATGTTCACAGATCTGTGTTACAGCTGCAACACAGTGAGAGAAAGTTTTCTGATCATTACTGGGAGCAACACAAGAGCGTGGATTCAACTTTACAGCAGGAATCATCACGAACAGAAGTAAAAAATGTAACTATAACTCAGAGAACGTAAACTCAAAATGTCATCAAATGTTGCTGTCTTCATTTTTTTAAGTTGCTTTTAAAGTGAAATGATTGTTGATGTTAATGATTGTTTGACTTGTTTAAAACATAAAGAATGAGAGTTTGTTTGAAGGTAAAACTGAATCTATTTAAAAGATCAATGGAAAAAGCAGTTACTGGTAAAAATAACAAGTTTTCTTTTTTCTTTCCTGTTTTTTTTTTTTTTTACACACTAAATCTGGTAAGTCGCAGTGAGTTTCTGTGTGTCTCTTAGAGGGAAAAAAGGCTTTCTATGCCTACATATTCATAAAAATGTGTACACGTTATTTCAACACTATTTCCATTTATTTTCATTTGAAACACATTCAGAACACACACAGACTGGCTTTCCCACCGGGTCGACTGGCTGCTACATTTAAAAAACATCATCTCTCTCACTTCAAAAATAACCCAAACATTTTTTACCAACTCAAAGTCGATCCAAACTATTTTCCATCGTGTACGAAGTCCACAGCGTGTTTCTGTGCAGCTCCACCGAGCAGCTACCGTCTGCCGTCACCATGGTGACGCTGCATCCTGCTCGACAGTCGTGCAGCTCAGCCTGCCGTAACGTTGATGGCTGTGACCGTGACGGTGGCAGCTGCGTTGACGGACATGATGGCTCGTGCCCGTAACAAAGCTTTAGCTCGATTACAGCGCCATCTTTTGGTCGAAATACCGTCACATAATAAAATATGTTGCTCTGCATTTTATACTGGTACAGGACATTGCCAGCTTTTTACAGGAAAAAAGCACTGAAGGTGCATCTCATACGCCGGATTATACGGTACACTGGAACCGAAAAACACCTTTGAACTGCAGATCTTAATAGGTGTAGGTGTTCTTAATAGGATCTAACACACACACACACACACACACACACAAAGTCCTATTTGGCCTGTTGTCAACAGTGTTTCAGTATTTGCCCCCCCCCCCAACTGACCTCTTTAGCCACTAGTTTCAGTTTCTATCTGCTCTCAAATCCTCATCAGCTTCCTGTAAATCTCTCCTCCCTCCCCCATCGACACCAACTGCCTTTTGTCTGCAGCTCAGCTTTTATTTCCCTTTAATAAATCCCGGCATTTATTTGACGCTGAAAACATTTTTTTAACAAACTTGACCTAGTTTAAAGTTGAATGTTTGGATGTCTTTTCATTTTTTAACTACATCAGATTTTACATCAAACATATTTTTTGATTCGTTCTTCGCTTGACAAACACTGACTTATTATTAAAGAGAGCACGTCAACATGCTGCAGCTGTGGGCGGAGCTTCAATGCAACAAACAGGTGTGTGTGTGTGTGTGTGTGTGTGTGTGTGTGTGTGGACATCAGAGGCTGCATTAATGGCTCACACACTTCAACCAATTAACTCTCCAAAACTTTAAACCTGTTTTCATTCACTGCGGATCCATAAAGAGACGGTTCGTACATACCCAACAAATAAAAGACAATCATTTCATGATCAGCATCACTTTTGCATATTTTGGTCTTTTTAGGAAATTGTATTACAGAGAAAAATCTGCAAAGAAAGCAAAGAAACAGCAGATTTATAATCTGTGACACTGAATCCTATTGAATTAATGAGATTTAAACATTTACATTAAAAAAAAACATTTATTGGGTTAAGTTTCCATCTTTCCATCTTGGTAGCTTTGTTTTTAAAGATTCATAACTACTTTATTTTATTCAAGTTGCTAAAATTAAAATAATTATTTACAAATTTATTCAAGTCAAGTCGAAAACTCGAAATCAATCAAACTTCTGTCGTCTCAGGTCACATTACATTTAAATCAGAACAGATTCTCTGTTTGTGCTTTGATTCTAAATTTAGCTTTAATTAAATATGAGTTTTACTTACACAGTCTCTCACACACACACACACACACACACACACACACACACAGTGACAC
>JAPQLA010000006.1:20778584-20788845 GCA_029822935.1 Naso vlamingii | reverse complement strand
ACAAGCTGGTTGATGGACGTGATATTCAGCACATTTGGCCTTATCAAAAACAACAACAACAACAACAACAACAACAACAACAACAAACATGAACAAAACCAGTTAACATGTATCACTGTGAGGATAGCTGCGCTTCAGCACAAACACAAACTTTGACCAAAATAAAACTGTTTCTGGAAGACTTCATTGTGAGGACAGTGAAATACGCTCGTCAGACGTGAGGATGCAGTGATGAAGATGAGTAAACAGACAGGAAGATGAACATCCTGATGAGTGGAGAGTTAGAAAACATGGAGCGGAGTGAAGTGGAGCAGACTGCAGGTTTGGAGGTCAGACGTGACTCTGGGCTGAATCACAGGGAGACATTTCGACATCACTGACCCTCTTCCACCAGGTTTTATTTATTCACCTGACTGAGTACACACACACACACACACACACACACACACACACACACGCGGGCAGCTCCTACAAGGTAAAACCAGGTTTGCTGCATTTCTCCGAGTCATTTAAAATGTGTACAAACATCCAAATCTGCTCTTGTGCGAGAAAACAGGAACCGGCAGAAAAACTCTCCACTCTGACGGAATAATGACAGAAGCAAGAGAGGATTGGAAAACTATTTAAAGTTGGAAAAAACAACCTCTGGTGCTGAATACTATGATGATTTAATGTTGAAAGGTGTGTCTTTGATTTAAGCGCTTTAAGACGACATGTGAGGTAAAAATTGCTTCTTTTTTTTTCCAGCGGAGTCTTACAGTTTCGATTAAAGTGATAAAACTGCTGCTTCAACTTTAAGAAGATCATCCTGTTCTTTGACAAAAAGTCTGTCATTGTAGAAAAACCCTTCAGTCACTGAAAATCTGAGCCTGTCGGTGGCAAAAACAGGCGGTTTTAACCGACATAAACTGACGGTGCCCAATCACCCCAAAGGACTCGACTGTGTCCAGGTTGAAAAATCGAAAATCAGGTTTTCTGGTAACACAAAGCTGGCTCATTTTTAACCAGGGCAGGTCACTATGGTAACCCCTGCTGCTAACCCCTGCTGCACCGCTGACCTGCTCAGACCAGCTGTGGAGAAGAATGCTGACAGGAGGGAGGTGATGTGAAATAAAGTACGAGCATCAGATATTTTCAAAGGTCAGGAGAATTCTTTTTCATTCTCACTGAGGTTTTGAAACAAAGCTTCAAACAATCAGACGGACACTTTACGACACGATGATTACAGCTGCGATGGAACAGCACAAAGGTCACAAATCAATCTTTGGTAACACTCTCTATGAAGCCTGTCATTATAACATAGCATGAACATGTGTAACACATTATGACACACTGATAACGCACTATAGGTGGTTACGGTTGATCTTAACTTGCTTATCACTATGATTATACAGCACTACAGGCGCACTCTAAGTATGTCCATTAAATGCATTATAGATGGATGCTTTAGGTAAAGTGTCTCCTGAACGTTTTCGTCCACAGCAGTTTTCTTGTTTGGAATATTCTTCGGTGCACACGCAGTCAAAGACAAAGTAAAGTTGGGACTCTCCTTTCATCACTTTATTTAAGCTCATTCTGTACGTAAGATGTTTTACGTGATATTCCTTCAGTTGACATGAAGAAACACTGAAAATACATGGAGACTCATTCCTTGGTTAATAGTTTATTAAAGTAATTTTGCACCTAAGAGATGACGATCAAGACAATAAATGTACTAGGCATGGGTCAGTGTGAAAATTTCATGTCATGACTATCCTGTCCAAAATTCAGCAATATTTTCCCAAAAATCTTCAAAATATTCTTATAACCTTAAAATAAAAAACTCTTAAATGGCACTGGAACATGAGTACAGTTCAGACACACGTCTTCTTAAAAATCTTGATTAAAGTCGGCACAAAAAAAGGATCAAAGGAAAGAGCTCACCTCATGTCCCCGTCATTTTGTTTGTAGTTTGAAATGTTGCACAGCAGTAGTATATTTATATCTGCACACGTCCTGCTAACTTGTTTTCTGAGGTGGATAAAATGTTCAGACCAGCCTGCAGCCATGGGGACACATTTAGACAATTCAATCAGGAAACTAACGTGGAACTGTCCATCAGATTTTTCAAGTCATTCATGTGAGATTATTCATGATTATGTCGATAACGAAAATCTACCATGATAACATTATTGTGAATGTTTTTTATCTTGATACACAATAATATCGATTATGGTCTCATTTAGTGTTCAGCCTGTAAAAACTGTGTCTGTTCACGGTGTCTGACTTCGTGCTGCTGCAGTTTTCACCTCATCTCATCACATGCAGGTCACACTTGTGTCATCGTTGGGTCACTGTTAGATTTCTGTCGTGCGTTTAAAAATCCAATCGCGTATTCATTCAGACTTAAGACCAACATGTTAAATTTCAGTCAGAGGGAAAAATTTACTGTTGCGTCTGTTGATTGTTCTCGATTTATTTTGAAGAAGAAGAAGAAGAAGAAGAAGAAGAAGCTGTTGTTTGATGGCTGTTCTGTTCAGTTCCTCGGATGAATTCAAGTGTTTTTGTTGTCTCATCATTTCTGTCCTTCCAGGTTTTTATCCACTGAACAAATAAATTAACCCAAAACATTCACTTCACATCCTTCATTACAATCAATCACTGTCAATACCTTCAGCCTAAATACACAATCTCATTAACTGTTTTTCAGCTCGCGACCTAAATAGACTAAATATAGCCTTGCCGAGGGATGTAGACTCAATAAAACATAGAATCAGTCTTCTATAGCTCGTGTGAGCAGAAATGTGACCCATTTAGAGAATCGTGTGTTTGTTCAGCTCATTGTTCTATAGATTATCTATATATCCGTCCATCCATGTATACAGGGTTGATGGACTTTGTATCATTACTTATTATACCGTTAATATTTTTGCTTTCGTGTTCAATCGCTCTCGTACAATTTCTGTTCTTATATCTATTTTTCTTCTTCTCTATTGATCCGTTCATCTCTTTTTCTGTCCTTGTGCTGCTACAACATCTGAATGTTCCCTCTGAGGATCGATAAAGGATTTTCTGCCTACAGAGTTCAGTTACAGCTGCCTTTTTAGACAACCAGCTGATCTGCACTCATCTAGAGTCATGTGTCTGTCTGTCCAATATTTCCTCTCTTTTAGCTCAGTCGTTGGTCTTCAGCAGCTCTGGAGGAAAATATCTGGATCTTTAGCTGCTAACATGTGCTCCCTAACTGTTTCTGTCTGCTGTTCAGTGTGTTTTCAGAGCTTTTTGCTTTGAACAGTGGAAATGTGTGTGAGAACACACAGAAGCTATAGAACTGCAGGAAAGTGCAGTCGTGTCAGCATTCTCTCTGGGTGTTTCAATATTACAAACCTCTCTTGCATCCCTTGTTGTCCTGTGAACCACTGTCATTAAAGAAATCCTGATTCTAGCTGCTTTCGGCCCTCACAGAGCCGCTGTCTCACCTCTGCGATGCACACTGGATCCTGCGGTCCACAGCGGATGAAGTAAAACTCCCCGAGCTTCCACACCTGGACGGGTCCGTCGGGTTGAGCTCTGCTGCTCACTGACTTGTAGAAGGCATAGCTGCCTCGCTGGCAGGAGGGAGCACCCGACCACTGGCACAGAGACAAGGGAGGAGACGACTGATGAGGAAAAGTTAAAGGTCAACACGCTCACATTTCATTTCCACTGTTAGCACTGAGCATTTATCAGATCCATCACACAACAGAAGTGTAAACGTCCTCTGGAGACACAAACAACATCTGCACAAACCTGAGAGCAGCACAGACTCACTGAAGGTACTCTGACCTGCAGCTGGAGGAGTGACAGAGAAAATGTGGTCAGAGTTACTTTGGGTGAGTTTTTGTCTGTTTCAGGTCATGAGGCGGTGAAGCACTGACACCGGCCTGATCCTTCAGAAACATGGACTGCACCTCTGCACTTCTCTCGTTGGTTCTTGCTATTCTGAGAAGTTGCGCAACAACATTAATCGGCATTTAATCATAATCTTTTAAAAATGCAGGGAGGGGCATTTACATTGAAGGAGAAATGTGTTTGTCAAACAGTTTTAATTCAATTACCACGGTGCTGCAGAGTCGTCCTGACCTACATCAGATTCTACAGACTGAAGAAAATATTTTCGTTTGGTGCAAATCCCTGCAAAAAAATCCCACCATAACCATTTCAGTTTGTTCTTACGAATCCCATCACAGTTGCAATATCAGTTCAAATAAGCGCAGTTCAATAATGTTTCCATATTGTTCAGCTCAACTGAAAAGAAAAATGTGCAAAACACCAAGATTTAAGGTTAATATTAATAAGAAACTTTAAGAGGACAAATCACAGTTTTTAGTCCTTGGACTGAAAGAAGTTCACTGCTGATAAGAAATCTGGTCAATAATTTTAGAGGTATCCTTTTAATTAATGTTGAAAAAGTGGAAAATGTGACTTTTGGTTGAGGTGAAAGAAAAGAATTTCGGGCTGTAACATCTTAAGCACACGTCATTTCACTGGGGTCAGCCTTTTCTTTACTGCAACATTTTCATGCTTTGGAAACAGATAACGTGTCGGAGAGAAACCATCAGTCCATCCCATCCATTGTCTTCTACTTATGCCAGATCAGAAGGAAACTGTCACATTAAAATGTGAAGGCCTCAGTGTGCTGCCTTCATTCAGCCGGCCGGGTTATTCTGCTGAATCCACCTCTGACACAGAAGCTGCACCATGTTGCAGTGAGGCAGCATTTCTAC
Source organism: Naso vlamingii (assembly GCA_029822935.1). Classification (NCBI taxonomy): domain Eukaryota; kingdom Metazoa; phylum Chordata; class Actinopteri; order Acanthuriformes; family Acanthuridae; genus Naso; species Naso vlamingii. The sequence continues at coordinate 20,784,100 of JAPQLA010000006.1, read as the reverse complement.
TCCAATCAAAGCACTCCAGCAGGATATTGTAATATATTACACAACGTGGGGAGGAAATGTTAAAAATTAACTCCTGGGACTGTTTAGCATGGCAGAGCATATCTGCAGCCTCTGATAGTGACTAAAAACCTGTTGAGCTGAAGGTGATGCTGCTTTTGACTCAGAGCGCTCTGACGTCTGCTCTTGCAAAACATCCTCCCATGTTTCAGCACACGATCACATTCAAACACATCACGAGCGCAAAAATCTGAGAGATGTGAGCAAACCTGTAGCTGTCATCATCTGTGTGCGATCCACTTACATTTATGAGCACAAAAACTAGCTTCCTGTTATCAGCAGACTACAACTCACCAATCACGCTTCCTGTTATGCTAATTTGAAACGTGTGTGTGCTCCCTCAAAATCAACAAACACACAAATACTTTGAATTATCAGGAACAATTCAGCTATGAACTTTCACTTTGGCGCGGCCGCACACTTGGCACGCAGCCATCATGAGCTGCAGAGGATCCACTTTATAAATAGCTTCTGTTATTCTGATTGGTTCTGCTGTTCATGACCAAAAATTCTGATATTTTAACAACCAGCATGTGATGAAATCTAAGAGGACTCTCGAGGAGTTTTTGCACCATGCTGGGTAATGTGTACGCTACGGCGGAGAGTCATGTGACCTGTACTCTCCGTCCAGGTGTCATCAGTGTCCTGAGATGTCATTCATAGGCAAATGTCAACCTCATTCCTATGATATGACCGCAACATCAATAAATATTCAACAAGCAGTAAACCTGTTGGAATGTTCTATAAAATTAAGTGTTTTTTGTGACTGTGAAAAAATCATTAAATCATATTTTTTTAATGCCAGAAATGACAGTCGTGCAGTTTCCTCTGCAGTAAAATAAAATGCAGCTCGTCAGCTGTGCAGAGTTGCTTTAAATGAACACTTGGATAACAGCTTGTATTCAGCTGTTGAGACTAAATTACAAATTTCATTTAACAGTTTCGACATCATGCAGCTTGAGAGAGAAGAAAGTTTTGACAATGTGACGTTTTATTCACGCAGATGGTGGAAAACAACATGTCAGACACATTTCACCGCAGCTTCTGGTTTCACTTTCACTGATGTGTTTGGATAAAGCTTTAAATTTTACACAGCGTCTCAACCTTTTTTCAATCAAGGTTGTAAAATGTACTCATTCACTCAAATCAATTAGCCGAATGAAAGAAAAAGAAAAGGAAAAAAACCCAACAACAACTGTTTATCAGAGGCCCAGCTGTTGTCTCCAGATGTGTTGTTTGCTTTGACCTACAGTATAAAAACCGCAGATACTCAGTTTACAAAGACCTAAAAACACAGACAATCTTCATGAGTGACGAGCAGCAGCTCAGTGACCTTTGACCTAATTCACTGGTTTTCAAAATGGTGGCAACAATGATGTACAGTGTGACAGTAATTTATCAAATATTCATCCTCATAGTAGTAGTAGTAGTAGTATCTTTATCTGTCATCTTACAATACAACAAATAGACAGTACAAAGTAAAGTTTCCATATCAGACATGACCACATGAGCTGCCCTCCCCAAAACAACACCGCAAACAAAACAAAACCACACGAAACCAAACAAAACTAACAGTAACCAAACAAACAGATCATTTACATTAGGAACCTTCAAACACAGCATCAGAGACTATTCTTCTGAAGAACTGCACATCCTTATATTCATATATCGATTTCCAAAAAAACACTAGTTTAGTTTTCTTTGTATAGAGAGACAATTAGTTAACTTCCTTACAATATCAAACAAAAGCTCTTTTGAACTTTTCCCAGAGCAAAATATATTTGAACTGTCTGCAGAAATAGCAGATTTTGATAGTTCAGTAACATTACAGATGCGTAAATATAAAGTTTAAAAAAAAAAAAAAAAAAATTGGACCAGTCACAGATCCCTGGGGTACTCCACCCTTGCCCTTTCCAAAACCTGACACTGTGTCGTTAGAGTCCATTTTCTAAGCAGCTTTTCAACAAAGAGTGGACGACAAGTCTTACGCCAAACTTCTCCACTTTCCTAATACACAATATTGATCTACTGGATTAATACAAATACCAGCAGAACACTCATCCAAACATTTTAGTTACAGCTCCATTCAGTTAAAAACTGAACATCTTTGAGTCGTCCACTGACATTTTCCCAAATTTCCATATTTTTTGACTCATTAATAATAAAAAAAGATAAGGAACTCTTGGTAATTAAACTGTTAGAAGCAGTTTTAGCACAAACATGCTTGTTTTATTCTTTCCATCTTTATCAAATTGCATCTGAAACAATCAGTTCAAATCTTGTTTGGTTGTTTTTGAATATTTTCTGCTTTTCTTTCTCTCCTGTGACAGTAGATGAATGTTTTAGATTTTGAACTGTTGGAGGGAGAAAACAGGCGATCTGTGGACGTCACCTTATTTCATTGTGGACACATGCCTGTTTACTGGTCTTACTGGTCTTACACAAGCACAGCTGGCAGAAAACCTGCTGAGGGTTTATACAGGACTGATACACTGAAAGCTGCTTTATGGGACTTTTTCGTTCTCTGGTTACATTTTTCTAGTTGTCAAACAATTCAGAGACCAAACATCTACTGGATTAATAAGGACAAGGGTGAAGTTTAAAATGATTTAATATTTTAAGAACACAAACATTATGCAGCATAAGCAACTATACATTTAATAGTTCACTTTATATAGATGTCACATTTAGCAGCTTAGTGTGTGTAATAAACTGTTCATCACTTTTGATTTTGGCAAAGCTTTTAGAAATTTGATGGGTTTTTCGTAATATTTGATTTTGATTTATTGGTTCTTGTTCATTTCCTGATGATTTCATTTCCTCTGTGCTTTTGTCTCAGTTATCTGCCTTGTTGGGTTTGATTTTCTTTTGTAAAGAACTTTGAAACACTGTTTTAGAAAAGTGGCCTATAAATTAAGTTTATGATATCTTTATTTTTTTCCTCGACAGTCATTCTGTGAGAGCAGTTTCCCCTTTTAGTCCCCAAAACAGCAGATGAGCTATTTGGCATTAGTGTGGAGTTTTTTCTTTATTTAATTTGGCACTGGGTTTACGTGTGGCTTCCTGTGTGTTTACACGGTGGATGTGATGAGGAGCACTTGATCCATCGTACCTCACAAGCAGCTCATGCTCACAGTTTGTGGGTGTTTACATGATCTGAACAATAAATCGAGCCCACCTCGAGTGGGTTCCTACATCTGACAGCCAATACTGCCTCTGCTGCTGCTGCGGGAAATAAACCTGCAGCTTTGATTTCTCTGTTTTATGAGACAAAGTGTGAGCAGCTCAAAAAAAAAGCAAAAAAGCTCAAAACACAAAAATCATCCAGGAAGTGATGGCAGTTTGTCTTAATTCCAAGGATGTTTTAAAGCTGTGACAGCAAAAAAAACTGTCAGTCCCACACAGTTTCACTTCAACACAAAATACATTATTTCTTGTGATCTTTGAGTACGTGACCCAAATGACCCAAATGATGATATCTGAATCTGTCAGTGAGCTGCCATTTTGGATCCTGAGTCACAGCTTCAGCCAGCCCGCTGTGTGTTAATGTGCCCTGTTAGAAACATTACTCACAGAAAACCACAAAATCATGGTGGCGAACAAGGGCAAACGTGCTGCATATACAGAAACAAGTTACATGTACAGAAACGGGCTGCATGTACGAGAACAAATGCAAAAAGTAAAGGCTGCAAATACAGTCACACAACGGAAGTGCCCCAGGCCTCTAGGGGCAGTAATGAGCTTTCACCCCAGAGAGAGACACCGGACGTATCAACTCAACGTGTGGTATGGAGCAAATGAGGCAGTGAGTGAGAAGAAGAAAGTTATGGTTGGAGGAAAGTTGGAGTCAGGAGAGGCCACATAAAAAGGCAGGTATTCCTTTTTAACATTTGGCCTTAATCTTTTACAGTATTATGAAAGAGCAGCTGATTTACACAGACAAACACAGGCCAAATGTGGCCTCTCCTGACTCCAACTTTCCTTCAACCATAACTTTCTTCTTCTCACTCACTCCCTCATCTGCTCCATACCATACCTTGTTGTGATGCGCAGATAGCGGGTTTATCTGTGGGCCGGGTGGGTACCCGCGGGCTGGGTGGATTCGGGTCACGCTAATTAACATATTAATAGAGGATCAGATCCAGGCAGATTAAATCATGCATGATATATATATTTCAATGAACAAGACACTTTTCATCAGGCAGTAATATCATCAGCTTGTATATCTGACTGAGAAGCAGCCTGTGGTGATGTGTGAGCATTTGTGCGCACACTGCGCAGAGCAGCAGAGACGCGGCGCTACTGATCTTTTAAATCTCCTCTCAGAGCAGCTTTGAGTGCGACTGCTGCAGCACAAAAAGTAATGAAAGAAAAACAAACAATGCATTTCAGTGATCTTACAACAACTCTCTGGGAATGCCCGAAATAATAATTATTTGAAATACCCACACGGGTGAGCGCGGGCTGTGGATCTGTAAATGGGATAATTAATTATTCCAGGTAGATGACGGGTGGATTATTAATTTGTACATGTGGATTCAGATGACGTAAAAACAGATCCTCTCAGCTCTAACACGGTGATACATCCGTTGTCTGTCGCTGGTTCAAAAGCTCATTGCTGCCCCTAGAGGCCTGGAGCACTTCTGTTGCATGACTGGATATGCAGCGATTTCTTTTTGCATTTGTTTTCATATGAGCGCGTTTCCGTAAATGCAGCGTTTGCCCTTGTCAGCCACCATACAAGATCCACGAGCCAGTGTGACTCAGACCCGTTCCAACTCTGAAAACAATGTGAACTTGGTTTAAAATCAAATGAGTGCATTTTGTCCAGAATAGTTTAATATGTTTCACGTTTTGTTAAATAACAATATTTACATGAAATAAAAGGGATACAAATGACCATGTTGTGTCATATGTGGATGTTTGTTGCTACTGTGCAGTTGGCAGATTGCCTTTCATCTAAAAGTTCTTCATTCAGCAAACTTAACAACACATTAACTGTCAGCTCACACGTCTCTGACCAAAGTTTCACTTCAGTTTATTGAGCTTCATATCAAGTTATTTCAGTTACTTTGACGGTGAGGTTTGTCAAAATCATGGCATTTGTTTCAGTATAAACAAGCATAAATAAGTGCAGACAGGGATATAATAAATATTTATTATATAAAAATGAATTCCTGTGTCTGTTAATCACAAGATGACTTTTTAAAATGTCTTCTTTCGTCCAAAAGACAAAGATATGAAGAGTTTGCAGCAAACACTCACATTTTAGAGGCTGTGGCTGACAAAGATTTTGTCTAACTATTCATTCAACTATTAATTATATGAATAAATGTGTATTTTGTAAGGCTGTCAAAGTTAACGCGTTATTAACATGTTAATGCAAAATGCTTTTAACAGCACTATTTTTTTTAACGCGCGATTAACGCTGTGACATTTGAACCTCGGGCCACTCCGTA
>JAPQLA010000006.1:20751117-20762977 GCA_029822935.1 Naso vlamingii | reverse complement strand
TTTTTTTTTTTTTATATATATATATATATATATATATATATATATATATATATATATATATATATATAAAATATAAATAAATATGGAACTAGCGTCTTATCAGTGAAACTGTGCATCACAGTTTGTTTGCAGTACAGCTTTGACTGAGCAGCTGGCGAGTCCCAGGTGATTCAGGTGTGACAGTAATCGTACCTGAATGATCAGGTGTGTCAGCAGACGCTTCAGGCTGCAGCTCCACTTTGTCCTCTGCATGTCAGTGAGAGCTGCAGCAGCACAGCACTGCTGATGACAGCAGTTATTCTGCACTGAAGCACACTCATGATTTTTTTCACCCACGAAATAATAACAATAACAATATGGATAATCAGGACAGGAAGTGCATCAAAAATCTTAGAGCTTGTAAAATGTCAGTCTGATAAAATGTGTTCAAATCAGATCATTTATCATGTTTATGATGGAACACTGCCGACCCTGCTGTCTCCTTCTTTTAATCAGTCTCTGACATTGATGGAGTATTCAGACCCTTTAATTAGGTACAAGTACTATTTCCACATTGTAATAATACTCTTTTAAAATGTTGTTTCAGTAAAAGTGTCAGTATTATCAAGAAAATGTACAGAAAGTGTACAAAGTAAAAGTACTCTGTGCAGAAAAATGTCCCCTGTGACTGTTACACTGTTACCTTTGATATCATGAGATTCAACATTTACTTTTTCTGTTTGCCTTCACATTGTTGGTGTTTATTTTAAATTTACATACATTAAAACTTAAATTGTAAAGAAAACAATTCCTGTCAAATGGTGATTGATTTTAGATTTAACATCAGTTTCACCACTGTGAAATAACTCAAACCTCACTGTGTTGGAAAAATGCTCCTTTATTATCATCTGGAACAAAGACAACAGCAGCTGTTTTGCATGAAAAACACCAAACTCTCTTTGGCAGGGCTCTTTTTGTGCCTCTGACTCATCACTCAGTCTCTACCTGATTCACTCCTGTTGGTGCGACACAACAGGAGGATTTTGAAAACAACTGAACTGATTCAAACTTGTAGAAACAAGCGCTGAACTGTAAGTGAAGCTGCAGTGCTGCATCAACACCTGCAGAGGGAGCTCCAGCACCGACCTGCTGAGGGCAGCGAGTGACCAAACGGAGCTTTGCTATGCACGGTTTGTCCTGAGGGTGGCGCCAGAGGGAGCAACATCGTGATGTAACATCAGTGTTAACTCTCTGTACAGGGGTCACTTTAGGGCATCTTGAAGCTCAGCTTTTAGGTCCCTCATCTTCCTTGAAAGTAGAAGCTGATTGGTGGAGAGCTGCTTTACTGTAACAATATAACTGCACTGTGATTGGTCATTTTGGAGGGCAGTTTTTTCTTTCTTTCCTTAAAAACAACTGCATATTCTTTAAACAGCTCAAACACCAAAAAATATTACGTGTCCAAATCTCGACTCCGGAGCCCACTAAAACAATCGTTTACATACACGTTTTTTAAATAGTCTGTTTTCCTGTTTTACTGCCCTCTACTGTCACTATAAAGTTTTAATATTAATAACATACTTCTGCTGTCTTTGCTGGGAGTCTCAGCCTTCCAAAAATATTACATTTATCCTTTTTTGCCTCTGGGGCTTAAACTCAGCAACACTGTTATTTAGGAAAAGCAAATTCTTAGAATACAGGTCAGAAGATGTAAAGTGAGCAAACAAGCGACATTTTATCTGAAACAACTGACAGACTGTCCAAAAATGTGACGGATCCAACAGATGATTTTCATATTTAAAAAGAAGAAATTAGATCTTTGAAACATTTGACTTACATTAACAACAAAAAACACAGAGGCTGTTCCCCGCAATAATAAAAGGAAAGTTTAGATAACTGATGTGACCATGAAAATTTGATTCTCCTGTTATAATTTTACCTAATTGTTTGAAAATTTCTCATTTTTTATTATTATTTTGTTTTGTCACTCAAATTCTGTTGGTGGTATTTTATATGGTGTACAGGTATGCTGTGAAGTTACTAGCCACTACGCTTCTTCACTTGCCTTTGCTGCATTTATTGGTGTGTTAGCGCCACCTGTAGGTCACTTGAATAGTGAAACATCAATGGCAGAAGTGTGTGATGCTTATCTCCGGTCTCGATCATAAAAAACAGATCTGGGGGCGCCCGGTGGCTCAGTTGGTAGAGCAGGCGCCCCATATACAGAGGCTTCGTCCTCACGCAGCGGACCCGGGTTCGATTCCACCTGTGGCCCTTTGCTGCATGTCATTCCCCCTCTCTCTGCCCTGTTTCCTGTCCACTCTTCAGCTGCCCTGTATATAAAGGCACAAAAAATATCTTAAAAAAAAAACAAACAACCCAGCTCTGCAGCGCCGCCAAAGGTCTAAACCGCCACAGAAAACCTTTAATACGTCTGAAGCAAAATCTAAATCATAATAAAATGAATGTGAAGTCGTAAAAGTTCTTCAAATGAAAATGAACATGTGACTTTAAAGACAGAAACACATTCAGACTCCTTCACTCGGCCTCAGAATGTGTATCCTCTGCATCCTCTCTGCTCTTAATTATCTTCCTCCTCCTCCTCCTCCTCCTCCTCTTCATCGTCGCCTTCGCTGTCCTCTAACAGTCGGGACTGGAGAGCCAGCCGCTGCGCCACTGCTGTTACCATGGCAGCGCCCTTCCCGCTGCCGTCCTCTGAGACGAGGAAGGTGATGTCACACTTGGGGGCGAGGCGGCGCACCGTCACCTGGAGCTCCTCACTGAAGCTACAGAGAGGAGGAGAGGAGGAGAGGAGGAGAGGAGGGGGGAGAGAGGACCGGGGGGAGGGAGGGAGGATTCCAAACAGAAAGAAAAAGAAAAACAGTAAAAAAAAAAAAAAAAAAAAGCCAAACAGAGAACATGAAAGGAAAATGAATCTTGGTTGGAGCCATTTTCTCTACATGCTGTTTTTTTTTTCACAATAGCATTAAGTTTGCTCACGTGTCAACACTGAACGCCACCTCCTGCCTGATCACATGACCGATAACAATGGTTTCACATCTCCTTCGCCTGGTTCTGTTGTTTAATGCTTGTTTCTGCACAGCGGCTCAATAATCTGAATAAACAGCCGCACACTGATAAATGTGTTTACGTCATTTATCAACTTTACATTTAGTTACGGCAGTTTTTTCAACCAGACTTTTATTTTTTTCAGGTGATATCAAATCACTTCCTGTACATCACATTAGAACGAGTTTTAATCGGCCAGCCGTCCAAACTCACTAATCAGAGTCTTTGAAGTTTTTCAAACATTTCAGCACTGTGTTACAACAACAACAACAACAACAACAACAACAACAACAACCAGAACAACAACCAGAACAACTAGACTCATCCACCTCTTTAACTCAATCTAACTTTAAAAAATAGTTTAAAATCGCATAAAATATGTGTGTAATTATATATAATTTGTATTTTAATTTCTTTAATTTTCTTTCATCTTAAACTCTTTTCTTTTACCTCCTCAGAAGTTTATAAACATTTAATAAATAGTTTATTACACACTATAATGTTGTCGTAAGAATACATTTTCAGTTTTGACTTCATGTTCTTTATTAACACTTCAAATGTATTTATATATGCTCACAGGCAGAGGTGGCAACAGTACACACATTCTTTACTTAAGTAGAAGTACAGATACTTGTGTAAAAAAAAAAGACTGGTAAAAGTAGAAGTACTGACTCAACTTCTTCACTCAAGTCAAAGTAATAATAAAGTACAGGTTGTGAAATGTACTCAGAGTATCAAAGTAAAAAGTTTCCCTCTGAAGGACATTTCTGTGCACAGCTGACTGAAGCTCACGTCATATTAATATAAAGCAAAGACTATTGAAGGTAGAATCAGTCGGATTTGTCTGAGCTGTTCCTGAACGCACCAGGAAATGAGCTGATTGCTGAGTCTCATTCCCAGGATGTCACATAGAGACACTTTGTGTTGGTGAAGCGTCCTGAGCTCAGACAAAAAGACAGAAGCATTCAGACTAAAGTAACGAGCCTGTTTGGAAAATGGAACGAGGAGAAAGTTCAGATGTTTGTGCTCAGATGCAGAGAGGAAAAGTCAAAAGCTGTCAGAAAAATAAATACTCAAGTAAAGTAGAAAAATCTACTTAAGTACAGTAATCAAGTATTTGTAAATTGTCACTTCCCACCTCTGGTCACGAGTACATGTCAGTGCGTTATAAAGCCGTTGTTCTTGTGGAGTGCCGGGAACTAAATGACATCTAAACACATATTATGTTCATTTTCCTCAGATCTCCTCTTACTTGGGGTGTTTTCTGTAGACGGTCCCGTCCACTCCCACGGTGGTCTTCAGATGGTTCAGCCCACGGCTGACACGGATACGGTTGGCGAGGGTTCCCAGGGCAGCGGCGCAGAGGCAGGCGGAGCGTGAGGAGATGGTGTCACAGACAAGACGCACCACGCAGGAGTCGACTGGATCCCACCTCAGACCCAACTTGGTGAGAATATTCTGCGTGTTTTCCAGACCACGGTCCAGCCTGAAGCAGACAAACAGAGAGGAGGAAAAGACTAAAATATCTAAACTGTTAAGTCAATAAATTCACCGCAGACAACTCTGCTGACAACAAAACATGAAAACTGAAGATGTTTGAAGGCCCTCCTAATACAACAGGCAGGTGGAACTGTTGAGTTACAGTGAGGACAGCTCGTGGATATCCAGTAAATTAACTCTCGGGTTTATCACTGACGTGTAGGAACAACACGTGAGCCGAGATGACGCTCTGATGGACGCGCTGCGTCTGTGAGCTTAATCTCCAGCAGACGGGGGGAGTTTTCAGTCTGACTGATGATGAACTGCAACAACCAGTTACTCCAGACCACACCTGCACCAGAACCCCTGACCTGGCTGAGCCTCATGGTGAGTAACACAAAACCACAGCAGAGAGACGTGATCAGGCTGGTTTTAATCCACCACACACTCACTCCTCAATGTCAGAGATGAACTTTGTCTCAAATTTGCCCGGAGTCAGCAGATCCTCGGAGGTCTGTCCCTTGAACAGCAGCTTGTCCTCCGTCAGTTTTACCAGGACCAGCCGAACAATTTCTCCCAAGTACATGCCGCTGATCATCTTCTCAAAGCTGCGGGAGAAACACAGGCAAAGGAGTAAACGGGACGGAGAGACGCCACGAATACTGGACATCAAAAAACCAGCAAGAGTTAGATTTTAAAACAGCACAAACACGTTGTAGTTCAACTCGAAAGCCTGTTGTCTGTACATATCGTATTATTTGACATATTTTCTGTGCTGTTGTCATCATATGAGAACCCTGAGCAGGTCGTGAAGAACTGACTAATCCTTTCAGAGGTGATGGTCACACGTACGTGTGGACACCAGGGTTGATGGACGTCTCGTCCACAGTCACATCAAACTCTGTCTGGATGTCTTTCAGAGAGCCGTCGTCTCCGAAGCCGCCCCACTCGGTGTTGATGCACATCCGGCCATCCTCACCCTCCACACGCTTCACGTTCTTCATCTCCTCCATGTAGCAGGCGTTGGTTCCCGTCCCTCCACAGGAGCAGAGACATCAGAGAAGGGTCAGGCACACGAAACCAGATGTGTTCATTCATTTCAACTCAGCTGCAAACTAGACCAACGACTGTTTTCAGTTTTTGTGTCAAAACAGCATCTAAGCATTGAGTTTGATGACCAGCAAACCAAACTCCTAATTAAACTGAACTCTTTTGTCACAGGGTTATAATCAGTGGAGCCCCCTGGTGTCAACCGAGACAATGTGTTAAAACTTCTTCACAAACCCATGAGCAAGTTTTATAAAGCATGCTGAACAAACCGTGAGCCCTGCTCACAGTGTAACCGTCCTTGCACACAGATTAAGGACAGGGACTGTTAAACTGTGGCCCGGACTCTCAATCCATGGATCCGGACTGTGGATCTGGCATGAGGGCTAAACTGTGGTCACAGACTCTGGATCTATGTGGATGGATTACTAAACTGATACCAGACACACAAAAAAACTAATTATTGGTCCAGATGAATTTTAAAGTCATTTCCAACCAGCAGCATTAAAATCTGGTTAACTCGGTTACGCATGTGCAAGTAATGAAAACCTGGTTGCTGCTCAGAATAGAACTCAAAATATGTACAATCAAACATCTGTGCTCATTCAGCGCCGTCTGTGTTTCATCTTCAGCAACGAACGAACACAACAAGCAGAGCGATCATCTCCAACCAGCTCTCAAACAAACGAGTTACAGCCGAGAACAGCAGCTGTCGGGTTGGAGAATCACTTTTCGCCAAAGTGGAAACTTCTCACATGCCTCCTTGCAGTCTCATCCACTTCTTCTATGAACATCTATGACCAGTAAAGAGTGGTTAAGCCCCGCCCCTTCCGGAGGACCCCATAGGACCTAATTTCAGGAAGAATAAGTACAGGAGTCAAAGGAGAGAGACCCATTTAAGTTGTGCTCTCTTTCTCAAATATAATGTTTGTCATTTAAAGATAATCTGTCCCATGGGATCCCCTAGAAGGGGCGTGGCTGAGCCACTGTACAAAGTCCTGACATCACTTCCTGTCCAGCCTCTGTTGTAACTCAGTGGTATCTCTCACTCAGCCTTTCTTTCATCTTGAACACATTAAAGCATCAATCATTATTATCCAGTGATATTACGTTTAAGAGTCTGGGTAATTCTGCATAATGAGTACTTTAAATTTTGCGTACTTTAAAGATACTTTGATGCTGACACTTTAACCTGTGTAAGACTGTAACAAAGTACTTCTACACTGTGGTTCTGCTATTTTTAGCCATGAGAAAGACATGAGTAGTTGGTATTTTCAGATTCATGTCAGGGTTGTCTGAGGATGTCCTGAGGCTGTTGATCGGTTGTGATGACGGGTTACCGATGATCATGCCGATCTCACAGCTCTGGTCTCTGTAGCCGCAGCTCATCATCGTGCCCACCGTGTCGTTCACCATGGCAACTGAGCCTATATCATAATCCTGCAGAGAGAGAGAGCGCAGACACATGAGTCTGTGTTTTTACAGTCTGTGCACCCAAAAACCTGCCTACACACACAGAAGCACCATGACGGTCACATCACTCTGAATGACCGACTGCGGTTCACACAGAACAACCATACGAGTGACCGACATCGAAAGAGCTTCACGCACATCCAGAAAGATCTGAACAATAATGTCACATTTAAAATGCAGAACGGCAGAAAAACAGTTATTGCAGGATGAAGTCAAGCAAAACTACATTTAGAGAATCAAACGTAACGTCTTTAGTTCAAAAGGTTTTGATGTGCACTCATAACGGACGTGACTCTTTTAGCATCGGCCACTTTCTTCAGACTGACCCCCCTCCTGTGAATGGCCTCCTTCAGTAACTTCACCACGTCGTGTCCCTCCACTCCGGAGCATTTGAAGCCTTTGGTCCAGCGGATCAGGATGCTCTGTGTTAAGAGAACATTTAATTTGAAAACTAAAAATGAATGACAAAAAATTCTTTTTAAAACTGAGTTAACAACCTTCTATCAGCGTGTACAGTTCAGTGGGCCTCATGAAATGTCCCCTTCGTTTTTTTAACCTAAACTGTTGGAAGAGTGTTTCAAGTCAAACTGCACAAACTTGCCTTGAACCGCACAATTCATAAGGACGAGCACCACATGTGTTCATCTGAGGGCAGAGTGTGTGTGTGTGTGTGTGTGTAACCTTGTCGATTTCTTTTTGTTCACAGGGAAAAGAGAAGGTGAAGCCCAGAGGAAGAGTTTGTCCCTTCAGATCCTGAGAGACGAGGAAATCACCGAGACAGGCTGCAATGTGGTCGAACAGCTGGACGGACAGACAGACACACAGACAGGCAGACACAGAGAGAGACAGACAGACAGATTTTTCACAGTGAAATCACCTCACTGTGTCATTCCACTTTTTCATTACAGTTTCTTTATTTGTGCTTTTATCAGTTTCATACGTCCGGTCTGTGCTGTCATGTGAACAGCTGCGTGGGAAACATGGTTCATGAAAAAACTGTTGAGGCATCGAATGATTATTTCTTGAAGGATACAGATTTCCTGATGATGGAAACAATGACAGATTAAAAAGACCTAAAATGTCTCATGACAGGGGAAATTAACTTGTTTGCAACAGCTCAAGAAAAAACTTGGTGTTATTTGGTAACAATGACTGTAAAAAAGCTTCACTTCATCAGTTTAGTGTCCCGTCTGTGGAAAATGAGAAGGCGCTGCTCTCCAGAACACATTTGTGAATGAAACACTTTTTGACTTTTTGACTGATTTCCTAAATGCTTTAGTCTTTGAATGCTGTGTCTGTGTCACCTGTTCTCCAGGTCCCAGCATCATTTCCTGTGGGATGGCACAGATCTGACTGTCCATCTTCAGCACTTTCTGCTCCTCCTCCACCACACGAACATGGAGCACTCGGAAGTTTGTTCCACCCAGATCCAAGGCCAGGAAGTCGCCTTTCTCTGTTGGGAGGAAGAACAAGTCGGATGGTTGAGGGTTAGAAGAATAAAAGAGGATGAAGATTGTTCTTGTTTCTGCATGGAAGCTTCCACATACATCTGAAGAAGACTTAAGATTCAACTAAATGTGTCACATCTGATCATTTCACAGTTTCTGTGTCTGTCTTTGATGTTTACAGCAGATTTTTTTAAACAGAGGAAACTAAAACTGAGGAGTTTGCTGCCTATTTGCCTTTTGTTGTTTTTCTCTGTGGCACACGTCTCCAGATGTGACCCCCTTGATTTATGTTTAAACACAGTGAGTTTGCATGCAATGCATGCTGGGAAATTGGCAAAACATATTAATGACTGGAGTGAATTCTCAGTTTATTTCTTCAAGTCAGAGAAAGTTGTGTTGAGGTTCTTATGTGAAAAAAACAAACAAAAAACACAGGAACTTTTAGTTAATTTGAAATAAATAAAACTGGATATTTACAACCAGTTTATGAATGTAAATATGTTTATAGACAAGAAACTTGTAGTTTATGATAAACAATAAATGTACTAGAGGTTTATTGTTTATCATAAACTACAGGTTTATTGTTTATGATTAAGTAGTTTATCATAAACAATAAGCCTGTAGTTTCCCATCCATCCTTCTGTCTAACAACGACATAAATGGTCGTACCCGTTCCGTCCGGTGTGGCCCTGACGAAGGTGGGCAGCATCTTGACTGGTGCCCTGTGATGAGTGTGTTTCCCTAAACCTCGAATCAGATCCTTCCTGAGCCGAGCAGAAACCTGCTGCAGCTTCTCCAGAGACAGACGGAAAGGCGCCAGGTAGTCCTGCACCTGCACGGAGAAACACAGACACGATGAACGAGTTGAGTTTGAAGCAGCTGACATGAATGTGTTCACACAGAAAAATAACCAGGAAATGTGCCAGTCAGCTTTTGCTCATTTCACCCCTTTTCTTCTTTAATCCACCAGACTTCATGTGTTTACATAAAAGAAAATCAAGTTAAAAATTAAACAGACAGAACAACTTTTACATCATTCATCCACAAGATGGCAGCGTTTCCTCAACATCTGCAGCATCAGCCACAGGCAGCAGAGGCCGACTGGTTTGAGAGAGTCAGCCTGTCAGTCAGCTCTTTGTTCTGCGGCTGTAGTCGGGCTGAGCTTTTGTCCAGCGGGTCTGGAATCGAACAGGAATCACACCTCAACATCTCAGAGGCTCAGTTTAACACTGAAACTGTTATCATCATAATTACGGACCATGATGTTCTAGTGACCTGAATGAACTCCTACAGGATGCTGCTCCTCCGGTTCTAAGCAGCTCCTGGGATGCAAAGAATCTGTGATGGGATGTTATCTCTCCACCAGGAGGCGCACTATTCCAAACACACCAAACTCTGAGCTCAGAGAGGAGGCGGGGCTGAACCCTGTACCTGTCTGAGGCAGTGATTGTGAAATAAGATTATTACTGATACAACGAATCACTGATGAAATGTTACTCCTGTACTCAATTACTGTACAATGTGGGACTACTTGTAGGCGAGTATTTCCAATTTCTCCTTCGTTAAATTTCTACTCCCACATTTCAGAGGAAAATATTGAACTTTTTTAATTCCTCCACATTCATTTTAGATTTTGTCTGTCTGCATAACATTACAAAATCTAATTAACAGACACATCAAATGTCATTATTTTATCAGTGACATTTCTCTGACCCACAGTGGGATTCTTCCAGCAGTGTATGAAGTGACAGAAATCACCACCAGCATTTGTTTCCAAAGTTCAGTGAGGAGGAAGACAGAGGCACGTCCACTGAGGACGTGAGGGGACATTTTCATCATTTTGTTGTGGAGTAATAACGTTGTTTGGGTGTTGATTTCCACTAACGAGTAACTAGAGCTGCGGCTGACGTGAGGGTGTGGCTGTAAGTGTCTCCGGCTGAGACCTTTTCTGTTTCAGAGACATTTTTTGCAGGAAGAGGCCTGGCTGGTACAACGTTTAATGATCCTCTGGAGATGGCAGCAACAATTCACATTTCTCTTCCTGTTTTCCGTTTCCTTCAACAATGGAAAAACACGGCCCAGCTGCACTGGGCAGCTGGAAGGTACCAAACTGCATGTATGTGTGTAGATCTGCACGTCTCCACAGAGTGGTGTACCTGCATGATGACACCCGCACAGAGCTTCCCGTGGTCAAACCCACAGAGGAAAGTTTTCAGGTTTTCATGCAGTTTTTATTTTGGTCTGAAGGTTCGTTCTGTGACACGTGTGATGAGGATGTGAACATGTCAAGGAAATGACTGAAAATGATCAAACATCAGCAGCACAACATTTCACACTCATCTCTATCAAAACAGTACGGTTTCGGTCGTCCTTGGTTACTGCTGTTGTTTTGTTTAACAGCTGCTGTTTTGTTGCCCACTGGCCCCACAAACTAAACCAATAAATACCAGAGTGAGGACTGAGTCTGTGGGTGTGAGTCGTGTAACATTAAGCAGATGTGAAGGAGAGGAAGACAAATGCGTCACATCACACTGAAATCATGTTTCTGTTCTGTTTCTACGGAAAGTCCAACTTGAGCACAGATCAGTCTCACAAAAACGATTCATGAGAGCATCTCTGTGTGAGGCCACAAAGAAGAGGATTCTGGGTAGAAATGGCCCGCAGACACCTGAAATGAAACATGTGAAATGTGTCTGGACAGGACATGCGTCTGCACGCTGCTGGCTCGGTGCGTTCAGGGACGCCGTGTTTCAACATGGAGGCACAGACTGGATGCCAAACACCACCAGCTGGCATGATGGGAAAATTCCTCAGACAAGTTTCAACAGTCCTGCGGCTCAACCTCAATAACTTGATTTATGTGAGGATCATATCATCAAGGACTGATGGGTAATAAAAGGCTTCTTTCATCAGGTGATCAGATCATTGGTTGGCTCGTCATTCAAACAAAAACATCTCAGAGAGCAGATTTCAGCAAATTCACATTTTTCAAAACTCCCATCTTTCTATTTGCACACAGTAAGGACGCAGTTTACAACGTAACAGTAATAATAATAATTAAAGCTGCAAGCAGCGTTGGTTGGGACCTCGCACGCTGGCCCTTCGGGTAGGCCCAGTCATGGCCTCCAGTCCAATAAATGTTAATAAAATATTCATTTTGGAGGTTTTTAGGGTAATTTTTTAAAAATAAGGATTTTTTTTGAAGGAGTTTGGGGCTTTTATTTTGAAAGTCGGGGTAGACCCAAGTAAACTGGTCAGAGTTTGATTGACGTGTACTGTCAGGTGAGCGAGGATGAGAAGTGTCTGCAGACAGACACAGTCAAACGTCCATTCAATTCAAATAGCAGATCTACATTCATTTGACC
>JAPQLA010000006.1:20300626-20311861 GCA_029822935.1 Naso vlamingii | reverse complement strand
TCTATGCAAACTACTTGTGTGTTCAAAGCAGAGTGTAAAAACTAACAACTTTCTGAACTAAATCTGTTTCTGAAATGTCTCAGAGTTTGTTCATGTTTCCGGTCTGCTCTCTCGTGTGGGAGCTGCTGCGTCAGGAGGCAGTGAAGGGGTTAACGGCCGAGCCTCCCGGTGTCCTGTTTCACCATTTTTTGGAGATGACGACTCAAAGCAGATGGAGGATTTTTGGGATTCTGGAGAACTGCAGACAGTTTAGTGTCACAACAACAAAGAAAGATATGAGAGCTTACAACAACAATCCTTTCTGCAACTCTGTGAGAAGTTCATGAAAGTTTATTTTGTGTCTGTTTACAGCTTAATTTATGGTGAACCTGTACTTTCCTTGCTCTGGCATCTAATTACGGCAGTATATGTTTATTTGTGTAAATGTGGGTTAAATGTCTGGGAATTTTTAAAGCAAAAAACTACAAAATATTTACTGCTTTCTGCTTTTCTCAGTATCAATAAAAACAAACCATCTTTTGGGGTTTGATAAGTGGTCAGACATTTCTCCCTCATTTCTTATTAATTGGAATAATTCGCATTTAATCAACCTACAATCATTACCTGCAGCTTAATTTCCATCCAGGAAATATCCATTAATACTGATCACCATACATTCTGCATTGCTATTTTTTCCTACAGAAATAAGTTTCTGAAGATGTTGCTCAGTTAATGCAAAAGACGCATTTTAAATGAACTTATTTTAACATAGAAACGTATTTATGCAGTATTTTTTTAATGTTTCGCAATAAATTATGGGCATAGCAGTAACAACTACACGTGAGAAATTATAAAAGATAAAATTAGATTACTAAAAGAATTACAATTAAAAATAGGCTTAAAGAAATTATTGTGTCTATTAGTTTTGTACTGTCACTTTTAAGAAATAATAATAAAGTGCCTGTTGATTTCTACAGAAACTTATGAAGTCCCTGCAGGAGAATCATTAAACTTTATTAATTCTACAAATGAAACTATTTCTGCTTCACTCTCTCTCTTCTCCTGTTCTCTGTCCTATGTGCTGCAGTTCTCATTAAGGCCAGACAGTGGCGCTGTTTTCACAGTTGGTGTTTTACCTCTATTTGGTCAAGGACTATGTTGTAAAAAATCTTTCAAACTGTTAATTTTTAGTGATTCATTGACTCTTCTGGAGAACTTCTCGGTTTCTGGGGGGACTGTGTGACCGACTCTTCCAAAAAACTGTTTGACCAGCCCGGGTTCGACAGTTTGGACTGCTGCTTAGCGGTTTTCTGATCTCTGACTGGAGGTTTTACTGCAAACCAAGTTAGCTCAACAGCTAATCCTAAAGTCACGTTACCTGTTCGGACTCGAAATAAAAGTTTCACAGTAAAGCCGGGACAGCCGGGTGAGTTTAAACTATTTGCGCGTACAAAACTTTTGTCTCGACTGTTTTTGCGCGGGGTTCGTGTTTCATGTCGCTTTTACGCAGCCATTAAATTTGCGTTAGAGACAGCAGCAAGTGAAGCGTTACTGTTGGTTATAAATGACGGTCTGAGCCGCAGTCATACACAACGAAGCTGTTTTTGTGGGGGAAATGCGGTAGAAACAGAGCAGCTTCGGTGTTCAGACCGCTGACTTGGCGGCTCTGGGTTTGTTGTCCGTGAGGCCGGCGGGTCGGGCTTCCACCGGGCTTGAGTAGAGCCTGACGCCGCCGTCGAAAGGTCGGAGGCCGGCAGTTGGCGCTGCAACGCCGGGCCTGCGGACCAAAGTATGGAACGAATGGAAGTAGACCAGTGCGCAGGCGCAGCTGGCGGGCCAGGAGGCGGGGCACTCCGTAGATCGAACAGCGCCCCCATGATCACCAGTGTCAGGTCAGTGTTATTACATCCTAATGTGAAATACCCAATTCCATTTCCAGTTCCCTGTGTATTTTTCCTTATTTTATAAGGAGCCATTCGCATATCATTTACTAAGATGTAATACATTCTCCAAATTATAGAGTAACTCTTTAAATTGTCATACTCTTAATACACTAAGCAGTGCATAAAATGAGACTAAACCTGAAAAAAAGTACCTGTTTTTTCATATTGGTTTCTTGCACATATCCAAGAATCTTGAAGTGTTTAAATACTTAAGATTTTCCCTGAGATTTTCTTTGTATTGATTAATAATTGTAATGTTAAATACACAAGAAAATGGCAGTACAAGTCAAAAACACTTGTTAAAGTCAATATTTGATTAAAAAAAAAACATTACAATTGCATGTTAAGCATTAAAAAAGGGAAAGTTAAAATAAAACTGTGCATTTAAGGTACTTGAGAATTTTCATTTTCAAACTACATTTTCTGAGGCAAATATTATGCTTTGACTTCACTACATTACTTATTCTTATCTATAGTTAGCATTCTGATCAAGATTTTGCTTACAAAACTGATGTGATTGTTGTATCAAATCTAATGAATATCTTATGTAACAGTATTTCAAATAAATCTTTGTATTTTCAGTATCTGTGCAATTGCCAGTTTGTTATGCTGCATATCTTAAACCAAGTCAGCCCTGTCATAAATCATCATTAAGGTTAAAATGTTCTATTTTTGTCAGAATGTATTGAATTGTGCTGAAGGGTGTTTTGTATAATTTATCTATCCTATTTATATTACAGGGCAGATTTAACTCAACTTTATAACCTTTATAGAGTGCATTAGATCAAGAAATCCGTACTTAATAAACTGTCTACTGAATGCAAGTAGACAAGGTGAAGACTTGGGATACAGATCTAACTTCACTGTGGTTTAATTTAGTTTTAAATATTGATGTTGTATTGCTCATAAAGAAGCTTCTAATTTTGTATTTGAGGTTTTTAAATGAGATAGGATGGGAAGACGTTGACATGTATCATTAATCTTTTGTCCTTCAAGACTCTGTCGTTCTTTGACATGCCACTCAGATACTGTATTTTTTAAATAAATTTGTTGTTAACTTCTCTCAGTGATGGGATGACGGTCTTCAGTCCAGTGTCTTCGGCTCGGTACAGACGCAGCAGTGTGTCCATCAACCCAAGCTGCCCCTCACAGGTCAGTATGTTTCACAATGATGATACGTTCACTGTCCAGTTTATTCTCATGTCAGCTTGCTGATTCTCACCCATCTTTTTCATTTCCCCCCTCAGCTTGTCCCCCTCTCTCCTTTTTCCCTGACTGGAGACAGACTGGACCAGAAGAGACAGGTGAGGACAAAAAGAGTTCCGATTCAAATGGCTCAATTTTAAGGTGACAGTAGAGTTTAAAGGTCAGCGGTGGTGTGAACCTCAGTTAAACCCGGAGGTCAATAACAGCTGTTTGTGTTTAACACAGGAGGACAACATGGAGATGACGCTCAGAGGGAGTCTGCAGAGACTTAGGTACACAGCACACATGCACATACACACTGTTCAGATGTTTAAACCAAGTCTAACCAACTATCCCCCCCTTCTCTTTCCCAGTGCTTCCAGTCTGATCCCAGTTCCTCCAGTCAGTCAATGGCATGACCATGCATCAGTGGTGAGCATCTCAACACCACCTTTTTTACGTCAAAACTCTTATTTTGATGGGTTTGGTGGTGGTTCTCATCAGTAAGGACATTTCACTCACCGAGTTCATTACTAGAATGCTAAGGCTCATGGGTAATGTAGAATACAAGGCAATCCCATCCACCAGTGCGAGGGGGAGATAAACATTTTTAACAATCTTGGGAATTAAAATTATAATTATGATGGTGACCTCACCATGTGAGGTAATGATCTGGAAAATGGTCTGAATCAGAGGACAGAGGTTTTAGATACTGAAGATCTCGATCATGAGACACAGACAATTCAGACAGACTGTTTTTTCAGTTTTTCACCTTTTGTTCTTCAGTGGTTTCAGTCACAGGACAGCGGCGTCACGCCAAACTCCTCCCCAAGTCCCACCAGGAGGTTCAGGTACACAGACGGGGAAAATATTTTTGGTTTTGGTTTTTATTATTCTGCATTTATTGTAATCTGATGAGTTCTCTCACATATCTGCTCACTGTCCAACAGACCAGCAGTCAGTGCCACTGTGAGATGGCCTGCATTAACTCCACTCAAGAGGAAAGGTAATTAAATAATTTGTGTGTGTGTGTGTGTGTGTCTTTAGTTCTCGTTCAAATTCACACCTGCTGTAACCGATTTTTGGAAACAAGCAGTAAACGTAACACTGACATTATGTTTTCATGTGTAATTTGTTTGCAAACGGTTGCTTCTTCACACAGCCAGCAGGTCATTATCAGCATTAACATTCATTCATACATGTGTTATTGTTCACCTGGTGAGCAGAAAACACTGGTGCTTAGTGCAGTCGCTGTCAAAGTTTAGAAAAGAAAACATCAAGTTTGCTTCCTTCTTCCTGTGTGCCTGCTTTTTTTTTAGTTTTTCTGTATATACATTTGTGAACCTCTTTGTCTCCCAGGAGGGGTGGAGTCTGATGGACCTCCAAAGAAGCTTTTTGTTGCAGGGGTAACAGATCCAACCAACTGCAGCAACTACACAGTCAGGTGTGGATCAGCTTGAGCTCACATCAGTCACATTGTTATTAAACTATGTACAAATGTTTGTTAATGAAAAATCACGAGTTAAGCTTTTTTTCTTGCCTCCCCCTCTTGTTTCCTCCCCTCTTCCCCACAGTGTCTCTCAGTCGGCTGCAGACTCTCCACCTACAGGAGGCGTCAGTCCTCAGTCCAGCCCTCTGTCTCTCTCTCCTCCTCCCTCGTTCACCCCCTTCACCTCCCACCAGCATCCTGGACACTAAAACCAACCTCAGCCAGACTGACCACCAGCAGCTTCAGAGACATAAAAGATAAAAAAAACATTGCACCTTATTCCTGTTCCAATCACCTGCCAGTATCACTGTAAGTCCGGCCCCCTTCTGCCAACATATGGGATGGATAGAAGAATCACAGGGATGAAATGCCAAGATGTTGCTGACGTGACATTTTCCGGCTTTTTTCTGCTCTCTGTGTAAACTTTATCATGTAGACTGTTCCGGTTTCCTGGATTTTTTTTTTTTTTTTTTCATCTTTGAAGCTTCAAACAGAAACCCAGAAGTTTCTCTTCAGCAGCTCTTTCTGTTGGATGTTTGGATATCAAACCCATGCAGCTAATTAACTTCTCCATCACTCTTCTTTTCGAGATCCCATCATGTTAGACTGTGCCTGGGCAGAGTACTCAAATGTTTGCTTTGTCACATTTGTGGCCCCTCCCGAGGAAGTGGCCCGTGAGGTGTGGGAGTTCATCCTATGACTGAAGGCTCATGGGATGAACCCTTAAAATTACCCCTCAAATTAAATTGTTTACAGGAGATCATCGGTATCATCGGGAGGTTAAGAAAAACTTTTTGGAAACTAAGGACACAGAGGTTGTGAAGTCTGGCATCAGGCTGGGAGGGAAGCAGACGAACAACAGGCACACCTACCAAATGTCAACATGTTTCGCTGACAGGACTTCAAACATTTGTTACTGGATGGAATAAAAGTAGTTTTTGTTCAAGTTGGACTGATACAGCGTAAAAAGACAGAATGAAGCGCACAAATGTGTCCATATGAACCCTGTGCAGCCTGAAGTCTGGTTCCTTGGATGTATAGAATTGGACAACTCTGTTCTCCGATTTTGTCCGAGTTGTTCTGCAGATGTCGAAGGAGTTGGAGCGAAAAACGGGACTCACTTTGCTGCTGCTTGGATGGATTAAATCAGGGCTGCCGATTTGAGGATGCAGCCCCAGTCCATCTGACCAATCAGCCTTCGCTGTTTATGAAGTTCTGGATCTTCTCTGATCTGTTGGTTGGAGGTTCTGAAGAAGTTCTAATAAGGTCTTGAGTTGTAATCAAGATGTAGTTATATGATACAACAAAATGTTTCCAGACTGTTGATCCAAAGGCATCCAGAAACTTCAGAAACATCTGGTTCCACCTTCAGTGAACCCGTCAACATCTGGAGTTGTATTTGTTACAAGTACATAAAGTTTTTGATCTATTGATCAGGAAATTGTAGAAGCCAGTGGATTTGTTTAGACCCTATCTTGCTACGAAAGTTATTGGTGTTCATGACTGATGGATTTGTAGGGTGACCTCTGGACTCTGCCAGCACTTAATATACCCACTGAAGCAGGGTTACACATTTATTGTGCATCATATCATTTGCAGCATCAAATGAAATGGAATATGTATTTAGAACTTCTGCTGAAGTTGATGACTTTTCCATTTTCAGTTAACAAAACAAGTTATTACATTTACAGAAACCTGAATATTCAGTGAAACACTATAAAAATGATCTTTGTCCAAATCTAAAATCATATGAAGGGGATATAGCTTTTTCTAAAGCCAAAACTGGTGGTGGAGTATTTGGTCAGGTATTTTGAGCCCAAACCAGCGAAAACCTGACAAACATCAAATTCAGTCACTGAACAAAGTTTCAGTCTTTGAAGACATTGAAGATTTTTTGTGTTTTAACGAAAAGTTTTAGTTGTCTGTCTTAGTCTGACTGAAGCCTTCTGGTTTAAGAAGAAACTGTGACAGACATCAGTTATTTGTCAACAGTTTGTTAAACTTCAGCTGATGGTTTCGCTGCAGGAGTATGTTTTTCTCCCAGAGTGAGAGACTGGTTTTACAAACTGTCTCCTGGTCAGAAGTGTGAGGAACTTGTGTTCTGCACCACCACTTCTGTCTGTTAATAGTGTATTTATATGTGAATATTGACAATTAGAGCAGCTGATATGTGCTCAGTTTTGTTCAGCCTGCAGTGTTTGTATGTATCTGCAGGAAGTGGCCGCACTCTCGCCCTAAAGGTGCGCTTATCATTGTATTTCATTTCCCAGTCAGTTTTCTTTCTGACGGTCTTTAGTCTTTTTACTTTAAATCATCCACAATTGTAACAGTCGTCTGATTGGTCGAAGACAGTTTGGTAAAAGAAATCCCCCCCAAAGCGACCTATGCTGTATTACTTGTTATTTCACAGAGCCGGTCAGTAATCTTTCTTTCCTTTGGTTTTGCCCTCTGACATATTAGTCTTACTCGTTTTGAAAAAGATTTTCAAACACTTTATCTTTCAACCTTCTACTGTTTTATTATCATTATTGTTACTGTTATTATTTTAACCAGGGTTACAGCAGAAGATTTTTAAGACCAGGACCAATCTCAGTTTTTGTATTCACAGCTCTGGATTTTTCATTTTTTCACTTTAAAAAAATCCCCTCCATTCAAGAATTTACCAATTGTAGTCAATGGTAATGCTAAGGCGGGACAGTCATTTAAAATAATCATTTTAAAATAAATAAAAATGCAAACAAAAATGGAGGTTTAAATTCCATATGTCGCGACACAGCCCTCCTCAGCCCTATTAATTTTTTAAAGACTTGCTTATATACTTATACTTTACAGCAACATAGATTTTTGTGAAAGCTTATGTGCTATTTTGTTTTTGTCTGAGATTAACATGATGATTCAGTACAAGCACACAGAACTGACTTCACTTAGTCAGGGAAGATCACAGGTCAGAGGTGGCGAGTCTGTGTGTGTGTGTGTGTGTGAGTGAGTGAGTGTGTGTGTGAGTGAGTGAGTGAGTGAGTTTCAGAGAAGAGCTGCAGTTCTTTCAACTTTTTGCATTTGCACAGTATTGTACAGTTTTGTATTATCACTCATCATTGTGCCTAAACATGTCGTCATATTTTAGAGGACAGTCAGGTTGTTTTTCTTAAAACATCAGATCTGAGAGTTTATTTCCCATAATGACAGAAATCCCTTTCTGATTGCCTGACCTGTCACTTGTGCGGTATGTTTGTACATAGAGTCTCTATAAGCTGTTTTTATATACGTGAGCCCCCCCCCCACCAAAAAAACCCCCCCACAAAACAATGAGTCAATGTGAGTGTTGGTCGCTGCCTATTCAGCTGCATTTATGGACTCTGCAGAGTTCATACAAATATTTCCAAACTTTTTGGGTGAAATATTTTGACATTTTTGTTGTCATGATTTTGCATAATTCTAGTTTTACCATTTTAATCTATTCTGAGTGACATATCTTCTGTAAAAAATGCTGAAAGTTTTGCTGCTTTTTCTGTTTTTCTTGCTTTATTTCTTGTTACCATCTCTGCGAGTCTATCCTGTTTCAAAAATGCACTTAAAGTTGAAAAGAATTCCAAATAAGTTTTGGTTTGTTGTTTGAACCTCCTAATTAGTTTCATGGATTTTAAAATCTAGCTTTAAATGATCTAAGAATAGTGTTAATCTTCTCTTTATATTGAACAAAAGAAGCCAAATTTTTAAAGTTAAAGCACAAGAAGCTTGTCAAAAATATTAACTTTTTGTAAAACTGGCCAAATACTGATATACATTTGGCACTACCGTAAGAAAGGAGGAGACACATATTTTGGAGTCAAATCAGAAATTTTGCTGCATAATCAATACTCAGTGTTCAGACACTCTCTGGTCATTGCCTAAGAGGTGAAGTTCTTCAAAAGCTCAAAACAGGTTTGATCTTTAGAAATGTTTGGATAATCTTAATGTGCAACTCCACATGTGTTTAACTTGTTTTTGTAGATGATGAACTAAAAATATTTTGGTTGCAGGTTATGGTGTAATTCATTATTATTATTATTATTGTTATTATTATTATTATTATTATTATGTACATTGTAAAATCTGTAGAGAGCAATTCAGCCCCTCTGTTGAAAACATTTTAGGAATAAAATGTTTTTCTTGGTTTAAAGTAATTTGTAGATTATAAACTGAGAAGCAGGATAGACTTATCTCAGAGGTAACAACACGCTGCCAAATTCATTGAGCTGTACAGACACAAACTGTAGCTTTAAGACAATTGTGTTTGTTATTTTGAACGTTGCACAGTCAGCATGAAGAATGAAGAGAGATTCCTATAGCTGGATCAAAATGTAGTGAGGTCTCTGTTTGCACTGTGGTGCTCATACAGATTTTGTTTTGAAGCCAAAAATTATTCATCAAATCTTACTGTAGCTGTAGAAGAACAGTATTCATCGATGTTTTTGTCTCGTCATCCTCACCTTCATGTCCTTACTTTGTCTGTCCTTGCGCAGAAAAATGTTTTGTCCTGAATATTTTAAGTGTCCTGTCATCCTGCAAATCAGCAGAATGGTCTCAGGGCTTAAATCAATTTAAGTCCAGTTTTTGATGTGCATTTCCAGTGTGACTGGTGGTTTTTCTTACCTTGTGTGTCCCTTAACTGTGTCACACCAAACGTTTAGCCTCACTTTTAGCCTTAATGGGTGATCAGTCTTTTGATGTTTTTTAAATTATTCTGATGCTAATGTTGTCTTGCCCTGGCAAAGTTAGTGTACCATGGTAATGCTAACTGTTAGCATATAGTTTGGATGTTATTAAAGTTGTTCTAAGCAGGTGTTGCCCTTGAGCAGCTTTCTTGGCTAACAAAACCAGAGAACTAAAACTCCTGGTAAACCAGAGAGCTAAAACCCTTCTGTGGTATCAGGAAAGCTCACTTTACAAAGTAAATTTTAAGATTCATCAAAAAATAATGACTAATTGCAAGTTTAAATAAGATCCAATCTGTGGTATATCGTTAGGGCTTAAGGCGTATCCTCTGAAAGCAAACTAATTTTAAAAATAAAAAAACCTCCAACCACACAAGAATTGTGTGTTAATTGTATCCTTTGGTTGATTTTGGCCCTGGTGACTCTTCATACCCTAAAAATATGATTTTCAGGAATGTTTCAGCATCCTGCTTTATTTTCAGTTTATTGTTCTTCAAAATGTGGGAAAGTTAAAGCTTTCTGTCCTGGTCATTCTTAAGATTGTTTTTATTTTAAATGTTTACCTTCTGTCCACACGATGCCAGTTACACTTTAATTAGTCCTGGAAATGTTTTTGAATCAACGCTGAGTTGACCGTGTTTGTGTTTTTCTGTTTGTCTGAGACAGAAGTTCGAGCATGTAGCGAGTAACCAGTCAATGTTTTCCAGTATCAAAGCGATATTTCACTCTGGCAACACTTTGTGATTTCTTGGCACGATAAGTCAAACAACAACAGCACCAACAAGAACTGACCCTTTTTGCGAGCCGTAGCTCCCGTTAATCACATTAAGTCACGACCAATTTCCCATTTTCTAGTCGTTATGCTTTTCTAAACTGCTTTGAGAGCTTATAAATCTGCGGAAACCTTTTTGTGTCTTAAACTTTTCTGTGTTGGCCTAATTTCCCTCTTTTAGGCTGTGGAAGGTAAAAAAAAAACAACAAAAAAACAACTCGAGTGCTATATGTAAATTTTTAGCACCAATTACAGTACAATCAGTGCTGTCATGACTTTGTTCAAGTGTGGCTAAGATGTGGTCAAATCTGCTTCTAATCACTGAACCAATCTTAATCGACAGGGTCATAATATCAAGTGTAGTTTTTCAAACCTCTCAAGCTGTCAGGATTTCTGGTTTTCACTGCACTGACCTAAGTTCAAATCCAGCCGTGGTAACAGTTTCAGGTTTGTTGGTCATTATTTATTACGCTGCCTCTTACTTATCAACTTTTTTCATAGCACAGTTTAACCAGGTCATAGTTGGACCTCGACGTAGAAACTGTAATTTGTCCTACTATGTTACATACAACAACTTAAAGCACTTAGTTATTTGCTTTGCAAAACAAAAAACAAATCAATGTTTTTTTGTTTTTTCCCCGAAATAGCAGAAAAACCATCATGTAACACCACAACAATAGAATTCAACTGGTTCGTGTAATTTGACTTTGACACCAGCAGCTTTGTTTTTGGCTAAAAAAATTGTTGAAGTGCTGAAAAATGACGACGGTCCACCAGAGTGAGGTACGACTAAAAAGGGCTGCTAGAGTTTTATTGGAGATGACAAAAGGGAACGAAAAGCACATCTATAACAACATTCACACAAGTATTTTCGAACTGTAAATAGTTTTTCTGTCTTTTCTTTCGGACGAATTCTCTACAGAAGACAAGTGAGATGATGTATTTTTATGCAACTGTAAAATAAAAGTCTATATTCAAGTTTCATTCCCTCCTGATGTTCTGATGGCTGTAAAGGTGACAGAATGAATTTTTAGTTTTTAGTGGAAACAATTCATCCTCAGACTACACATATATTGTATATGAAAACTATCAATAAAAGAGTCTCATATCAGAAAGACATTTTTTTCCTCTCTGGTTTGTTGAAAACTTCTTTTTCCTGTTAATTATTTTCAT
>JAPQLA010000006.1:20127393-20166443 GCA_029822935.1 Naso vlamingii | reverse complement strand
GCTTTGGTTTTACTTTTGTCTTCTCTTACCTTTTTGTTTTTCTAGAACAAGAAGCTTGAGACAAACATCTGCCTGCACATGGAGAGAGTAAGACGAAGACAAGGAGGATGTTGATGTGAGGACACTGATGAAGATAGAAAACACTTAAACAATCGTTGCTGCAGAATCCTCAGAGGAATCAGACCTACAGGATTGTGTACAACACAGACATATACACACACACTCAGTAAAGCTTTGACATTGGGGTAGATTAATTTATTTCAAGGGGCAGTTTACTGGTCACAATGATGTCATAGTGAGGTCATTTGGGGGTTCTACTCTGGAGTGGAAGGTGTGATCGAGCATGCGGTAATCCTGATGTGGCTGCAGATGTTTTCGTTCAGGCTTTTCAGTTTGAACCATAATCACAGGTGTGAATCTGAAATGTTTGTCGGACTGAACAGCTAAACTTTGGTCCGGTGAACAGAGGTGGTCTCAGTTTACATCAGATTAAACATGTCAGTGCATTCCTACTGTGAAAGCTTTTTTTTTTTTTTTTTTTTTTTAATGGGCCAGTTTCAAGGACTGTGCATGACATCATTTTATGACACTCCAGGCAGTTGAGACTGTAATGAGCAATAGAAACCTTCAGGTTAAATGCTATAAACTGTGGATCCCAGAAACATAAGAGTTGTTTTAAAATGTATTTTAAATTATTTGTGGATCATCACTGGATTTCTGTGGCAATGTGAAGATTAAGGAGGCGACTGCTTTGATGTGTTGTGTCTATTCATATTTATTCACGTGTGAAACTCTGCAGGTCTCAGACAACAATGACCTCTGAGGAAACTGTCAGTGCATCATCTCAGTGTTTAAAGGATGTGAAACATTGACAGATCCTCTCACACACCCATCTGTAACGTATGATCATGCATTCTTCCTGATCCCTCCTGGCAGACTGAAAACTTACAGCAGCTGATTTGCTGATGAAGTCTGACATCACTGAGCTGCACCTCAGGCTGAGTGCAGAACATGTGTTGTTGTATGTGTTGGACAGATGTTGAGCTGTTTACAAAAAATCTGCAGTGATGTGAAATCGCTCTGTAATGAGGTTATCGGAAAGTAAAATTCTCTTTTAGCTCTAAAACGAACTTCTTTGTTGTGAATCTCTGCTGGTGAACTTTTGAATCGAACTGAAATGTGACTCCGTTTCAGACGTTACATTGACAAACTTTCCTAATCTGGGCTCCTGATCACTTCTCCCATTGGAGTGAATTAACTGAGGACCTGCCACTAGTTTTTAAAAGCTGTGGGTCAGTGGTGAATCATCCCAAGAAGCATAATTTCTTATGACGTACTGGTGATTGGGTAGATTCTGCTGCAGGAGGCGTTTAACTAAGATAAAACTTAAATAAATTCCACTTCCTGCTGCTTCTCTGGGTTCAGGTCACATCAGTTTTTATTAATTACATCATTAAGAATTATTGTTATTTGCTGGAAAATGTCAAATAATAAATAACTGTAGGTCAAATCATCTCTGATTTTCTATTATATTTTTTCTTTTGAGATTACAATGTCTTTAGTTGAACTCTGTGAACCTGCAGAAAGACTTGTAATTATGATTTTTACTCAGAAAGTAAAATAAAGTCTGTAGACACCTTTGTTTAAACTCTGATCATGTTTGCTGTGAGCATGCTTCATGTTGCTCTGGATCTGACCCAGTGTCTGCTGAACAGATTTGTGTTTTTGTCTCTGAATCAAACGATGTCTGTACGTTTACACACTCGTTCAATCAGCAATTTGTCGTTTCATCACAGCCAAACGTCAAACCTGCCACAAGTTTAAAATCAGAGATCAATTTTACATGAAGATCAAAATATTATGAACAGGTTGGATCAGAGCTGTGGTGAAAGTGACCGCCTGGAAATCTGCAAAAAGAAGCTTCACTGCCATTTGATGCAAAAACCGACAGAAAAGTGATATTTATTTTGCACTGAAATGACACTCAGATCTGTGGATGTTCAATAACAAGAATATTACATATGTACAGTCTGATGCAGAACACTGAATACAAACTGTCATTGTCTTTAACTGCACTGAAACACTAAATCTGTCCCTCCTCTGCTTGCTCTGCTTTCAGGTGGAAATCTTGTTTGTGTTATTTTTGCAAAAAAGAGTAAATCCTTTATTTTGAAAGGGGGCGATATGAAGGAGAAAGTAGCATTGATTCTGTCTGTCTGTTTTGAACGTTCCGAGATTTCTGTGATTCTGACATAAAAATCTAATGTAATAAAGTTTCTGCAGGATGAGCCTTTCTTACTTGTGTGTGTGTGTGTTTGTTGTGATTGTTTCTTTTAAAATGATTTTGTTAGGGACTTCAAAACAGAAGTCACCAGTAAGCTCCACAAAGCTGAGAGGAGCTGCAGATTCAGCAGGTTGTCTACTACAACTGACACCACCACAGTCAGTTCATACAGTTATAATAAAAATATTAATCACAGCTGCTTTGATGTTGCTTCATCTGTCAGACTTTCTAAAACAGAATTACCTGATAAAGATAAAGTTGATGAGTGTGCAAGTGGATTCACATCAATCGATGATGAAGCTTGTGAGAAAACAGAGGAAACAGCAGCAGATGTACATAGTTGACTCTTAAAGCTGAGGTAGGCATTTTATTCTTGGGGTTATCGAGCAAAAATCACAAAATAACCTTTCAGCATACTGTAATTCAGGTGGTCTGACAGAACACTAGACTTCTGCACCTCTTCTTGTCTCTGTATTCAGGCTTTAGAAAACGAAGACAGTGACAGGCACTTTTCAGCCAATAACGGGTCATTTCAGAGAGCCCTTGCTCCTATTGGCTTATCTACGCTGTGTTTCTTAGCAACAGGTGACGCTGCCACGAGCTAAATGGCTGTTGAAACAAGAGACATGCCTTACATTCTAATAGTGGCGACTTGACAAGCTGAGCTGCAGGCGACAGTGTCAGCTGGCTTGAGTCGGGCTGAGAGGATCCGGTTTACAACGTTCCAACTGTCACTGCAACTGTTTCGTCTCGTCGTGAATCTTTGGGTGTAAAATGGCGTTAAAGTGACTATGAGGAACTTTTAGTTTTTGTTGATTCTAGCGGCCCCTTTGGAAAAAAAGTGGTAGTGACGCAAGCACCTACTGTCATAAAGAGCTTTGGTAGCTCGTGCCAAGCAGGTAGAACTCGGCATAACACCGACAACATGTGCATTTGTTTGGGAGGCAAGTGACAGAGAGACCACAGGATGGATCGCGATGAGGTCATGTATTTATATGTGACTGAGAAATAAGTAACAGGCCAGTTGTACGGCAGTAATGTCCCAAGAGATCTATTAACTCTATTCTCTGTAGGCTAATGTTACACAGCCATTTGCATTAACATTACATGCTAAGGTGCAAACTAACAACCGTAGGCATAGAATATAATTACATTACTGTCATTGCACAGAGCAACGAAATAAAAAATTGTTTTGTCTGAGTTTGTGGGGATTCAGACCCGATCACGGGCATTAATAGTAACTACATAAAAATAGCAGTCTTTTCACTGAGGGTCTCGTTCGCTGTTTCAGGAAATTTACAATCATAAAAGGAATAATGAGACAGTTTCATAAATACTTAAAAGTTCCTCGCAATCACCTTAAAAGAGAGAGCGACAACAATCGTGAGCCAAAAACAGGGAGGGGAGGGTGCAGCGGAGTTGCTTCCTTAGGAGTCTCATGCTATGGCTAGCGTGGGTTTCGGATGTTGCCTGCCTCAGCTTTAATGCAAAAGCATCAAAAGAAGATTGAAATTAATTAGATGAAGGAACACAAAGCCGACTGTGAGGTGAACCAAGTGAAACTTGTTTCCTCCAGAAGAGACTGAACTTATGATGGTTTTCACTAATTGTCAGCAGAAACACTTTATTTCATGCGTCCGTTGTTCTTAAATCAATGCTTCAGGCTTCCTGAACAGAACAATAACTTGGTGCTAATAAAAGGAATGAACTAATCAGTTAATATGTGAACATTAACTGAATCTGCAACTGTTTTTAAACATGATCATTGACTGAAAGTGTTTTTTTTGGGGGGACAGATTTAGTAATTATTCAATTAATAATGACAACTTCCGTCATTACACATGTTCCCTCAGGTCATTATTCCACATGTTCAGCTCACCTTCTTGTACTCAATGAAAACTTTTGCCAGCAATTCATTTGCTAAAAGAAAAACAAATAAAAGTTGTTTTTAGTTTCTATGTTTTTAACAAATAAATGACGTAACTGTCTCTGGCAAAACTCAGAAGAATTGCAGACATGTAAAATAAAGTATCAAGCTTGTAATAGTTATATAAATTCATGACCAGCAGTGGCGCCACCTGACCTGTGTCCTTGGAAAGTTAAAAAAAAAAAAAAAAGAAAGAAAGAAAGAAAAACAAAACACCAATACTCTAAACTTGTCCAGAGAAACTGTAGGAAACTGGCAGCACACCGAAGGTGATTAAAAAAAGTTCCACATTTAGGATATTGACCAGTAAAAAAAAAATCATGTGATGCATCACACTCTTTTTTTTAGTCTGAGCCTTTTTCATCTGTTCTTTCTGCTTGAAGATGAAAAAACATGAAGAGAAACAGTGATGAGTCTGCAGGAAAAAGGTGGAGCTTCGTTTTCTTTATTTTCATGTTTTTTTTTATTGGTGTCTTTCTCCATCTTCCCTTCACCGTCCACAGGAAAGATATGACTGAACATCGCAAGAAGTTTTGTACTTGATTTGACATCAGAGGCGAGCTGCAGATACACTAAAACTGGAGGCATTGGTCCCGAGCGAGGCATCGATACGACCACCAGAGGTGAGGGTTCCAATCTCAGAGGACACGAGGCCTCATGACGTCACACTGTCTGAGGCTCATGATGTCCAACTCCTTCACAGTGACGGGGGAATGATTTACTGATGACATACAGAGCAGCTCTTTGAACACTTGGCCATGTGGGATGACAGAAACTGATTGGGTTTGAGGAGTTTCCCATGATGCTTGGTTACACCCTGACATGAATAAAATCTAAGGAATGATGCACATGTGGCAGTTTTTCTGCCTGTTACATATCAGTACAGATATTTGATATTTGTGGACAGGAGCCTGGATGATTGATGAAACAAGGCGCCCCCGGACACAGACATGTCAAGTGTGAAATACATGAGTGCAGTTTGTGGATTCGTGTTTGATTCAGTTGCAGGTTCTGTTTCAACAGACTCTGATCAGAGCTTTTCTACTTTTAACTGACGGCAAAAAATGTTAACAGTCACTCCAGCAGGGGGCCTGTCGGGGATCCATGTGCACAATCAGAAATGATAAAAGAAGATCCAAAACACTGGCCTTAGATCTGCAGCTTGCTCGGACTGAATGTTATTAAAGAAAAGTGATTTCAAGTTTCTTTCCTCTGGTGCTGCTTCAGTTTCAGGCATCCGAGTCGTCGCTGCTGTCGCGGCTGATCTCAATCTGCAGCGATGGCAGGTTGTCCAGTCGGCTCTTCTTCATCTTGTGGGTCTGACGCTCTTGTTTCTGTTTGATCATGGCGCCCCACATCTTCTGCAGTGTCGAGTCGTCTTCCTCTTCTACCTCCTCTTCCTCCTCTCTGTCACCTCTGCTCTTCCTGTCGCTGCCGGCATCATTCCGCCCCGAAGAAGAGGAGAAGAGGCCGGATGACCGGCTGCTTGATCTGCGCTTGTGACTTCCTGCACTGCTGCCGTCGTCGTCGTCAGCGGAGCCGAGTCTGCTCCACAGGCCGCCTGCAGGCGAGAAGTGACAGGGTTAAAAACTGTAAACTCACAGACAATCAAATGATCAAATATCAGCTTTAGTGGTTCAAAGTGACCCCAGGCCTTTGGAAGCAAAGAAGTAGAGAAGAGGAGTGAGGAAGAAAAGAGAAGGACAGCGAAGCAGGGCTGGTGGAGTCTAAAGAATTACGGTTTTTCTCCATACTTGTCTTTCTGTCTTTGGATGAATTGGAGAAGTGGCCTCTGTTGTCTTGGCTGGCCACACCCAGTCTGCGGTGCACATCTCTGATTGGTTCTCGGGCTGGAGGAGTGTCTCTGGGGGAGACAGGGGAGGGGGAGCGCCGTCTGTCCGGAGAGTAACGTCTTTTACCCAACCGCTGCCGTACATCTACAAGCAGAGTGAGGAGTGTCAGTTAAGATTCATGGCAGCAGTTAAAAACATGAGAAAGTTTGGACTGAACAGCAGACCTGTTTTTCCACTGGCAGCCACTGGGGGGGACTGTCTGTGCTGAGAGAGTCCCTGTCTTTTCTCCTCCAGCAGCTGCCGGACGTCTGTCACCTTGGTGGGCGATGTGGATTTGGTTCGGCTCTGTGATCCCCCCCCTCCGATCCTGTTCCTGCTCACAAAATAATTTTGTTTTTTGTCAAATAAGTTCTAAATGAGAAGAAACCAGACAGGTTTTCTCTACATGCTCAACAAGTTCCATTTTAGGGTTGGGGGATGTGTACCAAACTGGCCGTTGACGGCGTCCAGCATGAAACGTCGTGATGGACGATCACATCATCATGGAGGGGCGGGATAACTTTTTTTTTTTCCTTATATTTCTTATATTGTTGATACTGCTCATTCTGTGTTTACTTATTGGCCTCTCCTTACAAGTGCATCGCTTCTTTTCTGCCATCCATTTTCCTGCACTTTGAAAAACAGGCCTAAATCCTGTTTGATCCATATGCTCTGCTCTGTGCTGCTCAAAGAGAGAAATGAGAGAGAGAGAGAGAGAGAGAGAGAGAGAGAGAGAGAGAGAGAGAGAGAGCAGTCATACATGAAAGGGAGCGGGGA
The DNA here is from genome assembly GCA_029822935.1 of Naso vlamingii. Lineage (NCBI taxonomy): Eukaryota > Metazoa > Chordata > Actinopteri > Acanthuriformes > Acanthuridae > Naso > Naso vlamingii. The sequence continues at coordinate 20,159,623 of JAPQLA010000006.1, read as the reverse complement.
GTGGTGTTAATGAAAAAGACAGTGAATCAGTGAAATAAAATGTTATTTTCTGAAAACTTCCCAGCAGTTTAGTACACAGAAACACTAAACCCTCGCACTGATGTTTACTTTTGGAGGGAACTAATGTTACAGCGCTCTCAGTCTTAACATAAACACCCAAAGTTAAGTCAACATCAATAGTGGGTGAATAACTTTACGTCATCTCACTGTTTATTGTGTCGGTACTTTGTGAGATAGATGTGTAGGAGGATTAAGATACTGTCGTGTGACAGAATAACATTAATATTTATGGCTGTTACCTCAGCATGTCTGCACGTGTGTATGAGAGGATGGAGAGAAGCTTTAGAGAAGAAGTGACGGCAGTATGACAGGCTCATCTTACCAACTCACGTTACACAGTGAGTTTTATGCCTACTGAATTCTTCTCTTTCCATTTTAACTTGTAAAAATGGTCCATAAAAAGTTCTGTTGCTGCTGGAGTGCAGCTGCAGGTGTGAGTCTGTCAGTCTGACTGTGCCAGACAGCACGGTGCAGGCAGAGGAGGGGCGTCTTTTAAGGATGGACAATTGAGCAAATTCCAATTTCAAATACGATTTTGGCTTCTCACGATCATAAAAACACGTAAATCGAGAGAAACGATTATGTGCTGCATGATGAGTCTACCAGTTACTGGCGTTCTGTCTGTTGTAAATCAAGCACACCCCTTCCTAGTGAACGGGCTCGGCTCCTACCCCAGAGACCAAACAGAAGTTTCAGTGTGAGTTAGGAGCAGCGAGTCACAACACTTCGACTCTTTGGTCACTTTGAGACTTTGTTAGTACGGTACTCGTATGAAGGAAAAAAACGAGCCGTTCGGTTAAGAAGAAAGATAAAACAAACACTGTGGTGGAAACACTTTGGGTTTTCTCCTTCCATTTTAATCAAGGACACGCTTCACAGCACAATACTTAACAGTCCAGCTCAGCCTTAAGAAAATTACCGATGCCATCATTTTTTTCCTCACTGGGGACATGTAAAATGTCCCAAAACGTTGAATATAGATTACAGATATAATGAATATACTAGACATTTTCAGTCTGCAGTAGGTTGTAGCAGTGCACTGGCACATAATTGGTGATATAATTTAATTTTTTAACACATTATTTATCATTTTTTAAGTAAATTTATGAATTATTTCTTTGCCTTTCGGTTCAGTTGTATTTAGGCCTAATGGTGAAGACAGCAGCTTTGAAAAGAAACACCAGTGTCAGTGCTCAAAAATGAATGATGTTCTTAAAGCCCAAAAATAGTCGTGTTTAAAAATTGGGATTATAATATCAATCAAAATAATCGGGATTGTTATTTTTGTCATAATCTTCCAGCCCTAGCGCCTTTTAAATCACGTTGTGGCGATGGTCAGGGCTCAGTGGATGATGTCATCGTCCATCAGTTCAACCCTATTCTGTTTACACCTTAATACCACAGAAGATAATCAGTGTCGTGGTCATTCTGTTCAAATGAAAGTATGATGGAGAGCCATCAGGGGCAATAACGACATTTTTTCTGATCGGCTGTTTAAAAAGGAAGCAGGAAGCTTCATTAAATGACTGAAGATATGACAGATTTCACTGTCCTTTTATCACAAGATATTTCACTTCATCTCTAAAAAAAAAACCTGTCTAAATGTTAAGCTCTGAATGCATAAAACGACGTTACACGTGTTTAATTTTACAGAGTCATGACAGGTGAGAATGAAACTGACCGGATGCTCTTCAGGTGAGAGTCCAGCTCGTCGGCGTACATCGTCATCTTCTTGCTCTTCTTCGGTGACGGCGTGGAGATCATCTTCAGCTCCAGGTCGTAGTCCATCTCATCCGACTCCGACCAGGGAGATGGAGAGCGCTCCGCACGGCTGCGAAGCCCCGCCCCCAGCGAACGTGAGCCACCTCCCCTTTCAGCTCTGTCCCGGTCACCTCGCTCTCTGTACTCCACAACTCTGTCGTCTGAGTCCATGTCTTCGTCCTCGTTCTCGTCCTCATCCTCCTCCTCCTCCTCTTTGATGGGCTCCTCGGGCAGGTTGACCAGGTCAGCTGAGGACAAATGGATTCTGACTGTGAATCAAGTTTGATTTCAGTTCTTCACTAACTGGAAATGTTCTCGCCAGAACTAACAGTGTGAATCCTGGCAAACATGATAAATATTCTTCTTGTTTCTTGAAGTATTTCGAATTGAGTATTGTTTATAACCATACTTATTTCCCTGCAGTCATCTTCTTCATCTGTCTTTGTATCTATTTGCATTACTGCATTTGGGGGCCTGTACTACAAAGTGAGTTCAACATGTCCTGGATCTGTTTGCGTTACGCAGCTTCAGTAAACCTTAAAAAAAGAATCGAGCTAAGTGGTCACATGAAGCTCGTTATCAGCTCGGTAAATTAACCCAGGCTTTCCTAACATGTGAGCATGTTTACATGAAAGAGGCGGGGTTTGCTGCATTTGACCAATCACACATGGACTGTGCTGCCTAGTGGCAGCAGAGCGGCATGTTTTAAATATGAGGAGCAAACTAATATGTATATAATTCAAACGAAATGCAACTGCAGCTGTCAGTTGCAGGGAGATCAGGAAAAAAAAGAATCGCTGGTTGTGTGAATGCCTAAAGCATTTTATAGCGGCATACATTGTATGAGCGCTGGATCACAAAGCAAATGCAGCAGAGTTTAAAGAGAGAGATCGTTCATTAAAAACTTGCCGTTTATACTGGTGCGTTACGTAAAGTTCTTTCTGACTGCTTTCATAGCCTATTTAATGTCACTGCACATCATTAGGGCACAAATATAATTATTAAATGGCTACTGAAGCTTAGTTAGTTTCATTTATTCAAACTTTTATTTTGAACTCTGGGTCTAAACAAACTTCGGAGTGATTAAAATAAATAGCAGTAAGTTAAAAAAAAAAGCAGTAAGTAGAACTAACTTTGATACTTTAAAGTCAAAAAGGGAAAACACTTTAGTGCTTCATTCATTCTCATTCAGCAGATGGTTTAAGAGGCTGACACAGATAAATCATTTTTATAAAAATCGTCAGATAAATTTAAGGAGGTTTGTCAGTTGGTGAACTCGCTTTCCTTGATTCTTTTATGAATAGTGATGTCATTTTCCAAGAGAACTGACTGATCTGATTGGTCAGTGGGCAGTGGGTTTATACCCGCTGATCTCTTATATCAAACATAACCTGCTCCGGAGCAGGTTAGGTGTTCAGCATAAGTTACCGCGGTGATACAGCCTAGTAAGAGGTAAACCACCTTTGTAGGACTGAAAACCCAAAGTTAAACCTGAAGCTACTTCACTAAGCATAAATCCTGCTTTCTTCCACAACTTTAAAGAGCTGCTGAGCTGAACAAACAGTGATTCAAAACATCTGAGGAAGTTTCTGAACTGTGTTCTGTTTTTACCGGAGTGTCGGTGTGTGTATGGAGGTGTGTGTCCCATGCTGTCTCCAATCAGAGGCTTCTTGCTCTTGATGACGTCTCTTTGGATCCGGCGGTTGTGATACCTCCTCTTCCTGAAGAAACGTGGCAAACAAGTAATTCTTAAACATAGTGAGAAATGACTGAGAATGATCACTTGACCCCTGAAATTTGACTCCTGCTACTCTGTGACTCTGCTGCTGTGCGGAGCAGACATTTTCTGTTTATAGTTATAACGACCATCATCTGGATGGACATCTGGATTCAAACTATGTACTGATAAAACAAAAACAAACAAACAAACAAAAAAAAAATGTTAAGATGGTGGGCAAGTAATGTAACACGTTCTACAGTATGTAAAACCGACTAATGCAGCAGGTTGATCTGCTCAATCATCGTATTATGACACCACCTAATACATGTGGACAAGTCATGAGGCCTTTTCACACAGAGAAGCACCACCTCAGCACCACGTTGAAGGCTCGCCAACAATCCACCTGCTGTTAATTAAATGTTACTACAGTGCACGTTCGGAACATGTGCCTCAGTCCATACATGGGGATACATGCAGACTTTTTTTTTTAATCGATGAGTTACCCAATCAATCTGAAATTGCACATCGACATCAAGAATTGCTATAGTCATAGACTAACAAAGCCCTTCGTCTCATTTACTCACTGCCGATGAAAATGATGCTCACTGTTTTCAGACTGAATCTCCACAACTTCACCTCTGCACAACTGTTGCTGCTGTTAACGGTGCAGTTGTTTGAACAATTTAGCTAGGAAAAACACTTAAGCTTTGAACAAACCCTCAGAAGGAATTATGCAATATAATCACATAACCCCCAGCAACTCAAAATACAGTACATACAAACCAGCAATGCAAGCACAAATACAAACAATTTATAATAAACAGAAGCACACCACCAGGTAAATGTTCAAAAAAAAGTTCTTTAGTTCACAACAAAAAGCAGTTCAGTTCAAAAATGTCCAACTGAAATTCAATAACCAACACAAATCCACCTCGGGTTTGCTTGGTATCTGTTTTAGTTCAGTTCAGTTTAGTTCAGTCAATGCAAAACAAAGCAACTCAGAAGTCCACTTCAGGTTTTCCCAGTATTCTCACCATAGTCCAACAAGAAAGTACGCACTCAGTCAATTTCATTTGCCAAAAAAAAAAAAAAATCCAAACAACCCCTAAACACCACCAGCAATAGCCAAACAAACAAAACAAGATTAATCCGGCTTTCACCAAGTCACGGCTCTCCCAGCAATATCCAGCTCAGCTACTCGGCGACAGCTTGCTGTTTCCAGCACCAGCCTATCTGTCTGCGCCTCCAGAGAGGCAGAGAAGAAGCCAGAAGAGTCTATCAAAACGTTACAGTGCCCAGGATCGAAAACTAACTTTTGAGCTCACCAGTCAAATGTCAGGTAGCTAAAAAAAAAAAATTCTACCAGACAAACTTTTCTCTTTTTTTTTTTTTTTTAACGGTGGGGAAAAGCACGTAGAGGCCCCTCGAAAAGGCTCTTGATCTCAGCTCGCGCAGGACGGGTGGCGGAGGGGCAACGCAGCAGCAGCAGTGAGAAACTTTGTCATATTTTGCTGCAAAAAACTCTACCAAAATTTACACACCAAATCTATGTAAGAATGTAATTTAATCTGCTACCATTAACCACATTTACCGCCTCACCAGGATGCGGTCCAGCCATATACTAAGGTTTTTTATCCAGTCCTTTCCATAAAGGAGTCAGTGAACAGTGTTTGAGTCTCACCAGGAGTTGCTGAGGATTCCCTTCATGCCTCCGTAGTTTGGGTTTCCGTACTTCATGTAGTATCTGCTGCGGCGAGCGGCGCCCAACTCCTTCTTATCGTCTGGGGACAAAAACAAAAAATCAGAAACAAAGTCTCTGTTTTTACATCAAACCTTCATTCAGTCATTCTGTCTTTAATGTTGTGGTGGTTTAAGGGTGAGGATGAGTTTAACTCTGTGCTTTGATGTGAAAACACAGCAGTGTGTGTGTGTGTGTGTGTGTGTGTGTGTGTGTGTGTGTGTGTGTGTGTGCTTGTGTTACCATGTGTGGCGAAGCGCAGGAAAAGTTTGTTTCCTTTGAAAGGTTTGATGGCCGGTCGCAGGTCGTTTCTCAGGAGAGACGCTCTCTCTGCTCCCGACAGGTCGTCCATCTGAGAGACAGCCAAAACTTATTGGAACTAATCAATAAACCTGATCAGTTTGTGTTTCGGTTATTTGAATAAACTCTACCTGACCACTCTGCGCCTTTTTCTGCTCCACTTCTGCATCGCTATCTTTCACCTCGCTCTCCTCGCCACTCTTCTTCACCGTCTCCTCATCATCCTCGTCCACCTCGCCTTCTTCATCATCCTCATCATCTGACCCTTGACCCCGATGACCTGCGAGGTGTCCAAAACACATCCGTTTTTTACAAATTCAGCTTTTCCCTCTGTAAGAACCTGCAGGGTGCATTTTGTACACAGACCTCTGATCTGTTTGCCAGGCTGGTTCGTGTGCTCCGTCTCCGCGGTAACAGACCCCGTGTCGGGCATCCGGCTGCTGTTGATGAGGGCTCGGATGCATGTGTCATCATCGAGCCAAACCACATTACCTAGGAAACAAACACGAGTTGTGATTTACCTGACTCAGATGTTAAACTTCATACATGACCCCATGTAAGTTTGACATTGTGGTGCTGCAGAGACGTCACAGACCAGGAGTCAGGACTCGTCTTAAATAACGAGCTCGTCTCTGAACTCCTCCACGTGTCTTCACTGAACTCTGCTGTGTTGTGAAGTGAACAACACACTGCGCTACTGACACACTTCGAGGGCTGGGTATCGTGTCCAATTTCCTGAATCGATTCGATTCTAATTCACAAGGTTCTGAATCGATTAGTCACGATTCGACTTGATTCAATATCGATTTGATTCAATTCAATATTGATTCAGTTAGTAATACCGAACATGATTCTGAGCTGCAACCTGAATTACATGACTACCCAGTCATGTAACACATCAACTGGTATTAATACTGACATTTGACAGTAAATGAATATGAAATATCAGCACTTAATTGCTGTTCTGTTCTTAACTGTTAACTGTTCTTAAAAAAATGAAAATGGCAAATTAGAATTGCCTTTTTTTTATGCCGTTAGAATGCAGGCCAAAATAAATACTACTGGGGTTTAAGTTCAGGGGAAAAAAAATAAAAAATCGATCTCTGGACGAATGAATCGATATCGGAGGATTACAATAAATATTACATCAAAATCAGTTTAATCAATTTTTTTACCCAGCTCTACACACTCCTGGTTGAGAACAAAGCAGCGAGATGTTTTCTTTCTAGTAAAACAATCAGCTGATGGCAGGAGTTATACGGTCAAGTTAAGAAGCTCATGAAGGTGTTTTAGGTTTAGTATCTAAAAGCCTCATTTCCACTGAGCGCTACAGTTCAGTTTGAGGTTAGGGGTGGGAATCACCAGAGGCCACACCACATATTATCATGTTACCTTAGTCACAATATAATATTATCACAATATTGCGATACGTTGGGTATTGCCAAATCATATCTTGCGATTTTCTCACTTTTCTGAACTGTAAATCATTTTCCTGAAGTAAAACGCTGTCAGCATCATCTGTTTCAAATATGAGACATTTTTCAGTCTATTCATCTCCCTTTAAAAAATTTACATTGCTTTTTTTTTTTTAAATTACCTCACAAGTGAGCACTTAGCACCATGTAGTGGACGGAAAAGTCAACTAATTTTTATTAATCTATTATACGAAAAGTTGAGCTTGTATTTGCAACATTTATTAAGAATCTATTTAATAAAATATCGATACTTGGTATCTCTGAATTACCATACCATATTGTCACACAAAATTATTTAAAATTACGATGTATCAATTTTTTCCCCGACCCCTGTTTGGTCTGGTATGGTAACCCTTGATCTGGCTTGCGTTTCCATTGCCGACTGCGGGGTTATATGCCAGATGTATAAGTGCTGCAGGAGTGCACTGTTAGGGCGAAGCACCACTTTTTTCACCCTCACAAACCAGCAGTAATTCATGCGCATGTTATAAAAGTGTTTGAAGAGCCAATCGTTACTAAAGCGTATGTCACCAAGCAAGAAAGGCAAAAGCAAATGAATTACGGCTGATGTTTCACTGCCGTACCTGTACGATATGTATATGTGACAAATAAATCCTCTTCAAGTTGTCATATTGGCATTTAAGGTGGACTGATTAATTCATGGTGTAACTCATGCAGGAAACAGCATGCAAGAAAACATTCCACCTTGACGGGTGCATTTAAGCAGCTCAGAGACTGAAGTGATCTTTCTTTCCACCAGTGATGCTAAATTTATAGCAAGGAATCAACATGAAACGGCAACAAAGCATCCTTTTGTTTTTGTTTCATATTTTAAGGTGCTACAGAAACATTACTGAGAGCGTTTAATCTCTGCGCGGATCATCAGTTTTATCAGTTAGTTTTCTCTCTGATGTGACAGCATAAGGAGCCCGGCTGCTGCAGAAAGACGACCGGCTGGTCTCACTCAACAAGCTGCAGCTCCTCGCAAGTCCAAAAAACTCAGAGACAAATACGCAAACAAGCGGTAAACTGACTACATATTTCAAATCTACACAACATTCTTTATGTTACATTCTAACAGGAAAAATATATAACACTTACTGAAGTGATGTACTTGCAGTTCTACGACAACACTTACAAACAACTTTTTGCCTGCTTGCAGTCAATGGACTGCAGTGTGTGCAGCTGCAGTCTCCTGGGACCCTTTATGGGACCGCTTGCTATCCCAACAAAAGGGTGACCAAAATAGGGACGCTACGGTCATTTGGTGCCCCTTTAACAATGGAAATGAAAATAATCGCGTACTGTACAGTAACAATTCAAACTGTATCCCTCAGTGGAAACGGGGCTAAAGCTGTTTTTTCAATATGTCAGAAATATATTTAATCAGCACTTATGTAATTGCAAGTCTCAGATGGCGCCAAGTATCAGCAAATAATCTTAATTCAACATTCAGGACGTCTCTACTGTCAACAGGCTGTCTGTGACCTGAGGGAAGACTCTGCTGAGACGGCACGGGACAAATGTTCAGCAGTGAGTCGACTTCCTCTACAGCAGCATTTCCCAAACTTAAGGTCAGGGCCCAATTTTTTTTTAGTTTTTATTGGGTCACCCGTTGGCAGAAGAGAATGCAAAACAATGCTGATATGTGAATTTATTTTCCTCATCGAAATAGAAAAAGAGGGATTTTTTTTTTTGTTTCTCTGGGTTCATAAAATGAATTCCTGCGGTCTCTCTTTCACTTGCTTCCAAAAAAAAATGCACGCGCTGCCGGCATGTTGCCGAGTTCTGCCTGCCTGGCACCAGCTACCAAAGATCTTTACGATAGCAGGCACTTGCGTTGCTACCGCTTTTGTCCAAAGGGGGAGCTAGAATCAACAAAAACTAAAAGTTCTCACAGTCACCTTAATTCAGGGATTGTTGTGTTTATCATCAGCCAGTTATAAACGTACAAGTCATAATAATTTCTGATTTTTTTTTTTTTGTAAGTCTGGGTCCTGGGAAGACACCAAACTTCTCTTATGGGTCTTAAGTCGAAAATGATTGGGAGCCCCTACTCTAGAGGGTGTGAAGCGTTGGTGTGAACGCTGTGGACCACTGAGTTCACACCCAGTTAGTTCAGAACCAGAACGAAGCCTGTGTTTATGTGTATGTGTACAGTATGTGTACAGTGTGTGTGCTGTACTCACAGGATGTGTCATCGATCCACTCGATGTGTGCTGGAGGATATTCTTTGAAATAACCAAAGACGTCCTGTGTGCTCATGTCATCTACACCCGTCACATGGATCGCCTCAAGACGCAGTCTGGGGATAGCTGAGCACCACAGAAGAAGACAACAACAGGACAATAAATTTGTCAGTACAAATAAGGTCCTGTGATCACCTGTAAACAATCAACAACTCTGTGTGCAGGGCAGGTGGGTGTCGGCCCTCTTACCTTTCTTCATCATTTCTTTATCCAGACAAATGTTGACCTGACCCACACTCTCCTCCCTACAGAAATGGAAACGTCTCGCTCTCTTCTCTTTTTTCTCGATCGCCTCCTGACAAAAACACAAACACTTTCAACACATCTCTTCCTGTAGGCTCAACACTTTGACTCACAGCTCTTCACAGCGTCAGGAGTGTTTGGGTTGTCAGTGTGTGAAGCTTCCAAGCTGAAAATGGAAAATGCACAAAAAAGGGAAAACGTCCAGCAAAACCAGAGGGTGAAAGTTGAACTACTTTGCAATGGTAATGACTTATCATTTTCAACCATAGTATTTCTGTAACAGAGTTAATTAAAAAATGGATGGAGCATCTTATGTGTTTGTCAGTGCTGGTGTTGTACCTTTGAATTGACATCAATTCCAGTGATGAACGCTCCAGCCTTGTTCTCATATCGTCGGCTTGTATCCTGCGAAACAAAATCCAACAGCACAAAACTTTGTCAGGCATGGCTGTGCCGACCACTGAGGTCACCGAGGTCAGGACCCTGGTATTTTTTCTGAGGTCTACACATGAAAGGAAATTGACTTGCATGTGGCAAAGATATCAAGAGAATGCATGACTTGCTGAGTCATTGAATGGGTGTGTGTGTTGGGTGTCAAGGTGAGTGTTCTGGCAGGCAGCATTTAATGCAAAGCAGGTTACTACAGGAACAGATACAAGAGAGGTGACGTGACGTAAAGTAAAATGATCTAGTTCTGTGTTGTAACTAGCTCAGCTTTGGGAAGGGGACTGCAGCAGGTCAAGAAAAGGAGAAAGACGGTAAAAGAGGTGATGGAGATGAGAGAGGTCATGTCTGCCCACTGTTCACAGGATTAGCATTAAGTTCCAGTCAAACATAAACAGTGAGAATTGGTTATCAACTGATTTTACCAGGAATTAATGAATAAAAAAACAAACTATGCAATTACCACAGAGATGTATTTAATTACAGTGGAACTTATAGGCTCAATTCAACAACAAAAACAACAAGACACCTAGTTAGTCGACACCAGTGGTGGCTGCAAGTTCCTGTCCTGAAAGACTTTAAGTTCCCTATTAGAATATTACTAGAGTGAAAGCCTTTGACTATTCAATATTTACTGTGCTTATGCATCAAAGTACTTTTCTGATATGAAGTTTACTGAAGTACTGGGAGTAGAAGTAATAGTAAAAGCTACTAATAAAAAAAAAAAATCAAGCAAAAGAAATGCAAGGGAGTTTCATAGCAGCTGGCAAACAAAGTTACAGTTATGGTGCACGATTGGACTGGTGTGTGGATTCTGATTAATGTAACTTGAAAGCTAAGAGCACTGATTCACTGAACCTGATTGCTAAGGCTAAGAAAATCGACCAAAGTTAAATTTTAGTGAGAAAATGTAGTGGAGGAAAAGTGAAAGTTGATGGAAGTACAAGCACTCCAGTGCAGTACAGAAACTCTCCCCCCAAAATACTTCAGTAGCCTCCAGTCACATAGTATTAGTCAATATCACACACATACAATCTATTCTTATCAATTTTTTGCTCTCAAAGCACCTTAATATGCACATATTTATATCAGGTAAATCCCTTACGAGCTCGGTTTTTGGGCCCCAGTGTTTCTAACACCCTGCGTACGGCCCTGCTGTCGGGATGTCAGTGGTTATTTTCTGTTTTGGTGAATATGTTCGGTTTCCATCGTCGCTCGTTAGCAGAGTAAATAAGTGATTAATCTGACCTGAGAAATCTGAATATTTTAGATTTTAAACCTACAGCTGATATTATAATATCTCTTCACTTTTAACGTTAGCAGAAAGATGAACTGAGGGACTAACTTACATGTGGATACATGCGCTGATGGACCCCGCGTGTATCACTATAAACAAACGTTTTCAATCATTGTGAGCCGCGTGTGCTCTTTTGACACAAAAAAACCCATTTAACCTTCAGTTTAATAGACGTTACTGAAATTTGGTGGTAACGCCTCTCCATCCATACAAATGCGGAACGTGAGGAAGCTATGTTAACTTACCAGCAACAAGTGACTGAAATAAACAAGCAAACGCCAGCTCTTAAAACGAAGATGTCACACATTTCAGCTACCTTTGTTCTCTCTTTCAAAAGCAGTTAACCGTTGTTAACCGCAGCCCGTATCAGCCACGCTAACAACTAGTTCCCGTAACGAGTCGGTAGTCGAAGTCACCTCACGCCGACACTGAGCACGGCTCCGCCGGCCGCGACAGACGTCAGTCCCCGGTCTGACAAGGCCTTGAGCGGACACTTACCGGCAGCAGCTCCTTTAGAGAACGGTTAACGGATATGTCCTCTGCCTCCAGCTCTCCCTCCTCCACCTCCATCGGTTCTGCTTCGCGGGCATCTCTGTCCGACTCGGAGTCAGACTCCGATTCCGAGCGGTCAGAGCCGCTGTCTGATTTTACCGACACCCGTAGGCTTCGCACTGCCGCCATGGCGTTAGCTGCGAACAACGGCTGCTCTCGCTGCTGTGGTTATTGTCGTAACCCGGTAGTTCTCTGTCTTCGCACTTCTTCTTCGTTAGTGCTTTTGACGATTAATAGCGCCACCTGGTGGATTCATCGTGTTATGCTGCAATATTATGCAAAATATCTGTTTGTCGAGTAGCTACATCAAGTGTGTAATTTATGTCTTTTGTTTTTGTGTTCACACAAATGCTAATTTAAAAAGTAATACGATGTCGACAATTTTTACCATCTTAGTTTAGCATGCTAACATTACCTCATGATCACTAAACAACTATGACCGAGGAGATAGTCGTTATTGTATATATACGCCATATTGGCCACAAAAAAAAAACAAAAAAACATACTGGACACATGTTGACTTAATGATGGCGCCATAAGATCAGGGCAAAACCAATTGTGATATTAGGCCTTTCATTCTGAGGGGAGCAAGTGTCTGAAACACATTTCAGCACAATCCATTCAACATTTTTGGAAATACTTCACCAAGAATTATCTAGAATGAAAACTACAGAATAACCCATTTCAGAATAATTAGTATTACATAATTGGATTATGATTATTTGTTTTAATCACTTTAATCGTGCAGCTGGTAACTACTGAGCTCTACTAAGTCATTCACTATAAATTTTAAACAAACAGGCTTATTGAGTAGCAGAAAACTGAAGTAGGTCTATTTGTTTGGTACTTTAACTTCAGTAAGGAATCTGGATACGTCCTCTATCTCTGTGTGTTTGATCGGATGACTGTGATGCAACTCTCCGCCCAGCCTGGTGTTCGGTTACCATTTTCTAATAATATTTAGGCAGTTAGTATGGAGCCTTACATGGCAGCTGTAATTAACAAGGTTAAATCTCAATATCATATAAATTGCTTATGAGGGCCACATTACTGACTAATCATGCCACATGCCTACAAATTCTTTCAAAGTTATTTTAATGCAAAATGTTGTTTCTCTGTCAAAATCACACTTAAATGTAAATGAAAGAAATTGCATATCTTTTAAGTACTTTAAATTTCCAGATAGGCCTATAGGCCTATTTTTGTTTTTGTCTGAGGTTGACAAAAAATAACGGCACAACATGTGGAATACAGTGCAGTAACCATATTTAGGCTATCACATGTCTGCAGAAGGTTTTTTTTTAGTTGGCAGACAAGTGACAGAGTCCAAACCTGGTCCAAACACATAAATCAGTCCACTTCAGATAAAATGTTGGTCCCAAAGGACTAACAACTTCTAACCAGCTCCAAGTGTCTTCCTCAGGAAGCCTAATATATCAAGCTGGAAATTGTAGAAATCCTGAAGAAGGGCAGATGACAGAGCTGCAAGTCCTTGAAAAAAAAAAAAAAACAGGCCCACATGTCAGTTATTAGTGGACAAACATCTGTTTAAAGCTTCAAAATGCATTAACCATCCTGAACCTCACACAAAAAGAAAAAAAGTTAAAAAGCTAAAAAGTTATATAGACTTAGGTAATTAACGAGAAATACATTTTTTTAAGTCTGCATTATCAAATAGGTGGAAAGTCACCACTCACCCGGTACCAGAATTTAGACTGAGGTGCTGAAGTCAAAAAGTTTCAAATATAATGGGGAAAAAAAAGCATCCACACTCTTACATCTGTGCAAAAATCATTTAAATGATTGATTTAATGAATGATTTTGCACAGATCTGAGAGTGCGGATGCATTTTCTCCATTATACTTACATCTGCATTATAAAAGTCAGAGTGTTTTAAAGATGAAAATAGCTTAGAAATTAAACACCTCCTCTAAATTACTTTTTTTTACTCATTTGTATACACATTCGCTGTGTATTGATCACAGTCTTAATAGGCTACATCACTCACACATTTCATATTTTAATACATTTTAATGTATTCAAGTCCCCAATGCCAATATTAACGCTATGGCCAAGCTGTTTGAGCCGGTGTAAACGTTTGACAATCTTATAGTGGGCCTAACTGAGTCCATGACCATTTTATTAGAGCATGTATATCAAGGTAGGCTCCAGTACTCAGATTCACTTCTGTAATTTTACTATTTTTCTTTTAATATGGCATTTAAGTGCCATATATGAGTAACTAATTCACATAGGGTCTTTTCAGGACACTTGAGGTCATTGGTTTTGAATATTTGTTACACGTTACATAAATGCTTATGATCGTAGGCCTATTACTGTAAATAATATCATTTTTAAATACATTTTAACACATCCATTCACAAATTTTGAATTTCTATTTAATCCATGAGCTCGATTTGCTCATATTGCAGTATTTCTCTTGAAACTTTACTTTTAAATTCCCAAATCTCATGCTTAGACGAGACGCCATGCTTCGGCCTCGTGTTGTTGTGTTCGGAAACTCCATGGGCCTTCCGTTATGTAATAACGAAGATAAGGTCAGAGTACTTCAATCTGATTGGCTAATTTGTGTGGCAGTTATTTCATCAAACCAATGAAAATCCAAATCCCGGACCAAACGGCCTGAAACAAGCCAATAGGACACACTGACGTTGCCACATATTTGTGTGACGTAAGAGGTCTTCAGTTACAGTCGCCATCTTGTCGTCGTCGAAGTCGGGCAGAGAAGGACGACGGGTGGCCGGAGAAATATATCACAAACCCGGTGTTATTTTCCGCTAAGTCAGAGAGAAACAGTTAGTTAAATGAGTACATGGACTGCCTGCTAATCAATGGTTATGGTATCAATAACTTTGGTATAGGTTTTCCCGGGTCGCTTAGCTCAAACATGGACGACAAAGCGGCGAGGGAAGATGCCTGCCGAGAGTATCAGTCCTCGTTGGAAGACCTGACATTCAACAGCAAGCCGCACATCAACATGCTGACCATTCTGGCTGAGGAAAACCTCAACTTCGCCAAGGATATCGTCGCAATTATTGAAGCGCAAATAAGCAAGGTTTTTATAAATATAGAATACTTTAAATTCCAGATGCTTAATGTCGATGTATGTAGTAGGCCAAGTCGACGAAGGGCTTTTAGCTATGTTAGCTTCTAGTTCAACATGGCTGCTAGCGTTGTGTTACACGACATGTCACCTATCTACGTTACAGTTCGTTGTTGTTCTGGTTAGCAACAATATCGACTGGCATTGCAATTTTTAATTTAATATATGTGCATTAAAGTGGAAAGTCGTTTATTCGTTAGTGTAGTTTGTTTCAAAACGGGAATTTGGACACTGACGAAATCAGCTGTAACGCTAACTTGGTGTGTTGTCGGGCCCAACGGAAGTGAAAATCCACCCTAACGTAGTTCACTTGAAAGTTCTTCTGATGTGTGTTGTAATTTATGTAAAGTTATTGTTAGTTATTTATATTGAAGTCAAAATTTCTTGAGGTTCTACACCGTAAAACTTAACAATTTGAAGAATGTTCAGGGTACAATGATGCCATTTTGTATTTTGATAAAAAGCGAGTCAACCCTTTTGGATAACTTATCACCATTAGAAACAGCAATCTCAAAGTGCTCCTAAAACGATAGAGATATGTGAACTGTATCACATTTTATTGTTGTTGTAGTTAAAGGTTTTTAAATATGTTAAATGATTGTTATGAGTTTAAGACTAAATTTTAAACAAAAGCAACTAAATTTATTGCAACCCTGGATCAGTCTAAATAGCTATTTTTTGTGTTTCTCAAGTTAATACTATCTTTCTAAAGTAGGACATAGAGTACAAAAACTACATAAAACCACGAAGTTTCAGCATTAAGTTATCACAGTGACACTTAAATTATTGGAGTCTCTTGAAAGAATCATGTGATAACTGCTGATTCGTCATTGGTTGTAAAAATAGCCTGACCAAATGGACAAACTCAGTGTGTCAATAGTGCAGTACAATGAGCCAAATATTTTTATTAGAATTGGCTGCTTCAGTTATGGTGGATTTTGACTTGACATTTGCAGCCCAGATTATTCACAGCCACAGCACATATTTTGGGCATCGTCACTTTATTCCTGCAGTCAGTTTATCAACTGACTGACAGTTTATGAGCTGACTGGGGCCCAGACCACATCAGTGTTTTTAAATGATTTTCAGTCAAACTTTGTGTTGATAAATATGACCGACTAGCTGTTGATATTTACTGGAGACGTGACCTCTTTGTAGCCCTCGTCTATAGAAATGCATTTCAGTCAGCAGTCTGCCCCAGTTATCAGTATGGTCAGTGTTTGCACTTTGACGCCCGGCTAAACAAAGCCTTGGTCACTTAAAGCCTGATCAAATTAGAAAAAGTTTCTTTGCATTAATTTACTAGTGAATTTTGAATAACTGAAATGTCATTGAATGGTTAAATGTTATAATAAAAAATGTGAAATGTGCTTTTTGTCATTTTTTATTTCCCAGTGTAATTTATTGGTATGAGTCGTTTACATTTACACAGCTGAGTTTGACTTGGCTTGTTAGGCCTGGTTGTACAAACAGTATTTACTCAGCTGACACTGCATATTTTAGTTACAGCAGACATTTGCTTAAGTGTACAGAGTTTAATCGCTATTTGCAGCTTCTTTAACTCAGTGCTTACAGATAACTTGTTCTATTTTTCAATGGGTTAGCAATGTTTTGAACAACTGAAGGGAGAAAAACATTTTAAGGGGTAACACTTTTGAAAAAGTGTGTGAATAAAACTCACTGGGTGTGGAGTCAAAGAGTAAAACTCGTGGATTTTTCGTCTGGGTAAAGTACAAAGAGTGGTTAAAGGAAAAAACCCTCTTTGGAGGTTAAAAAGGTTCCCTGGGACTGAAGTGGACTGTTCTGTTTTTTGTTTTTTTTTCCCCTGTCTTTGTGGACATGTTTTTTCTCTCCTGGCTCTGGGAAATGATCACTATGTTCCTGAGATGCATCTTTCCAGACACTGAACTGACTGATGACAATAAAGTTTTTTCTACGTATTCTTGTTTTTGATTGCTCACAGTTGTGGTCAAACTGTCGATGCGATGGCAAAGGAGTTTGTTGGAGTATTTTTCCCTCAACAATACACTTTGGTTCAAGAATGAAGAAAAATCTTTGGACTGCTTTGTTTTACATTTTCGTCTAAATGTGTCATGCCCTTGAGTGTTTTTTCCTCACCTGGCACATACTTTTTTGGGATTTTCCACACTTTTATTTTTCAAGTTTTCACACAGTGGGTGGCAAGGGAGGGCAGTCAGCCCTGTTAGTCCTGTCAAGTTGCATTTGTTCTGAAATGTTGGTTTTAACCCCTGTTGTTTTCTAAACTTGTTGAGTTCTCTATTGCTCCAGGCCCCATCTACCGAGAAGCTTCCAGTTTTGTACTTAGTGGATTCCATAGTGAAGAATGTTGGAGGAGAATACCTTGCAGTGTTTGCTAAAAACCTAATCGCTACATTTATATGTGTCTTTGAAAAGGTACAGTTGTCTTTGCTGTCGTTGAGCATTGTTCAAAACTTAAGCACATAAAATCTTTAGTGGCCCCTTCACTTCCCTCCTGTTTGTTGTGTTGCTTGCTTTTTATATGTGATCTCTTGCACTCTGCTCCTATGTACTTAATACCATAACATAGTCCTTTTTATACATATTATTGGTAAAATTTTTAGATTCTGTTAACTTGTCAAGAAAGTTTCAAATTTTACTCTGAACTGTTTTTTTTTTATGTAATTAGCTGTAGTTGACATGGTGCTAACATTTGTAATAGTGCAGCATTAGACTTTCTGGGATGATGCTGAAATGTGTTTTAGGTTCTTGTTGGTAGTTGTAGACCAAGCCATGTCCTCTGTTTATAGGTGGATGAGAACACTAGAAAGAGTCTGTTCAAGTTACGTTCGACGTGGGACGATGTGTTTCCTTTGAAGAAACTGTACGCACTGGACGTCCGGGTCAACTCTGTGGACCCGGCCTGGCCCATCAAGCCGCTGCCACCAACTGTCAACGCCAGCATTCATGTCAACCCAAAGTTTTTGAAACAGGTGTGTATGTGCTGCAAACAACACATCAGATCAGGGTTGTGCTTCTGCTTTTTGTAGTACCTTAAGACCTCTGTAGATTTGTTGGTTGCATTCAGAGTGTTTAAGTATCTTTCGCAGCGTTATCAGCTTGTCCTGTGTAATCTGTTCAAACCCACCATGCAGATTTTTCCCTTATTTAGATATAAGAAAAAATATGAAACTGCAGGGGGATTAGTGCCTTTTAAAGCATTCGGTGATTCATGAATATGCAGGGATATGTGCGAAAACATTTTAATTTAGAAAGCATATATGCATTGCTGTAACTTTGGGCAGTTGAGTTTGACTCAGTTGTCCTCTTGGGGAAACTTTTGTACATCACAGGGAAAGTGAACATTTCTGAAGTGATCCGACAGTGACTGAACGACACATATGAAGCCCAACACAACAGCAGGCATAACACTAAAACAAGGCTGCCCGTTCACTGGGGAGTCACACTGTGGCTGCAAGTACCAGTTTGCTGTAGTGAGACCATCTGCAGCTCGAGGTGTGTACCTGCACCCAGAGGACAGTTCAGTGGGAATCGACACCTGCTATCTTAACAGTGCTGTTTTATATTGGGAGTTTGACTTGCTTAGTAACAGAAGGCATGCTGAAGAAAGTAGAGCAGGATGGGTCAAAGCTTGAAATGTTCTATATGGTGTTGGCTGTCACAGCAAAGCGTGTGACTTATTTTGTCCAATTCCACTCCAAAACCTAAAGCTTTAAAGTGTTAAAATAAAAAAAGTAAAAAAAAAAAATGAAACTAATTTTTTAATGTGTCACCTTGTCCACTGCAAGGCTGAGTTTGTGTCGAAAAAACTGCCATGATAACGATAACTCTGTTGTGAATTGTCAGAAAACAAACTAAATTCTTTTGTGTCCTTATATATTTTTTATGTATGTACTTATTTTAGGCACCTGTGGTCTTGAAGAACAAAGTAAAACATTCAGTATCTCCCTAAACTGAATGAAAGTAAATAGGAAGTTTTTGAAAACACATCTTTCTTTAAAGGATTTCACTTTGTTGTGTTCTGACGTTAAACTGATTGTTGTTCTCTGTCTAAGGGTTGGGCGATATGGTCAAAATCTTCTATCACAGTATAAGTAATTTTATATCAAGATAACGTTATAAATCACGATACAGTATTTTTTTTTCCTGTAAATTAAATTAATGGCTTAAAAATAGCCTTCTGTACTTCCATCTCATTTGTTTATTTTTGAACTTGAATTTCCATACAAATGAGAAACTAGTGCAAAATACCTGACCAGTCTGGCTTCAGTCAGTCAGTGCAATAACAAATCACAGAATCACACAAATGTTTTAAAGAAAAATAAAAAGAATAAAGTTCCGTTTGCACATGTCTGGTAAACATTTAGCTCTAGCTTCAACACAAGCAAGAAAAATGTTTTCAGGGTTACGGGTGCACAACACAAGCCTGGCTTTAGTCAGTCGAAGCAATATAAAATTACAGCAGCACACTATTATTTTAAAGTAAACATACACTGTCAAAATAAAATACAGTGAGTGTACAAATGTCTGGTAAACATTGAACTCCAGCTTCAACTAAAAAAAAAAAAAGTTTTACATGTTTTAAAGTTAACAGGTGCATAACACTAGTATAGCTTCAGTAAGTCAGTGCAGTATAAAATCATAGCATCTCAAATGTTTTAAAGAAAATATACATTGTCAAAATAAATTATAGTGTGCAAATGTCTGGAAATCATGTATATCCAACAACTACAGATTATGAGTAAGGAACACCAGCTGATCAACTCTCTCTGGTTTCAGTGCTGATCTGCAGCATGTGATAATGTTACCACTTGTGCTAAAAGCCTGCTCTGATGGGGCACTCGCAGCTTGAATGCACAAATACTTCTTTTGCCAGCCTCGCCACTCATGGAAAATTGGCTTCATGCTGCCTCCACCATTCCAGGGGGTTGGTCTCCCCATCAGCCTCCACTGTTTGTAGCTAGCTGTTAAGCTCCATTTCAATTGACTTTTGGCTAACTGAGGAACAGCTTCGTCTTGGCATGATGCAGTCTTGAAGAAGCTGCTTGAACTCCTTTTCATCTTAGAAAGAATCTCTGGCCTATCTGTGGCAGCTTCAGCTGGTGGAATGCAGACTTCCCTGTTCAGTCACCAGGCTTTCCATCTCTGCAGCAGCAGCACCCTCTCTCCCTTTATGTAGGTGGTTTTAAAGCGAGGGTCGGCTTCCTGTCAGCTCGAAGGACTTGTGTTAGAGCTTTCTCCTGCTCAAGGACCCTTTTGATCGTATGTTGTCGAGAGCCGCATCTGGTTTGGGTCTCTGGTGAGCAGGCAAGCCCAGCTCTGCCTGTGCAGTGGCCAGTTCATGCTTTCATTTCCAAGAATTGCTGAAGGTACTCATGATTTTTTGGCAGACCCCAACTGCACATTCCACGTGTGGCACTTTCTCACTTCTCTCTGTTTACATAGACAGGGAGAGAGATCTATATAGTAAATTTGTTGACAATTGCTGACATTTGTTACATTTTACAAAGGACAAGAGGCAGGAATTCATCATTTTGCAATTATGTATATAAATTACAATAATAATTATCATCACTGTTTTTCAGTGGTGATGGGCAAACTAGTGTTCAGATCCTTTGCTTCAGTAAAAGTATTAATACCTCACTGTGAATGTATCCCATTGCAAGTAAAAGTCCTGCATTCAAGGCAGTCAAAGTATGTAAGTATTATAATCAAAATGTACTTTAAGTATAAGTAAAAATACTCTTTGTGCAGTAAAAGGTTCCCTCTGTGCTTTACTATAATGTATAGGATGTTTTTGGATCCATATTACTGCTGCATTAATGTGTATGTTGCACCTTACTGTCCATGACTACCATTATTATTATTGGCATGACAATAATAGTAGGAGTAGGAGGGAAGTAATAGCAGTAGCAGTAGTGAAATGCATTTTACATTATTATCATATAACACTCACTGATAGCTAAATGAAGACGGTGGCCAAAACACTGTAAACTTGTCCAGTCATTCAGCTCCAGTGCTTTGATGTTGTTTGCAGCGTTATCTGTGGTTACACAGATTTGATGGTCCCTCTGTAGTCCCAATGACTCTAGCGCCTCCCTTAGGTTTTGGGCTATCATTTCCCCTGTGTGCTCTTCCAGGAAGTGTGAGATCTGCAGGCACCTACTGCACAGTGTCCAGTCTTCGATGAAATGGGTCGTTTGGCTCATGTAAGGCTGTGTGGTGCGGCTTGACCACATGTCTGTTGTTGCATAAAATAAAGAACAGTACAGCGCTCCTTTTCAGTTTCGCCCCAGCATTCTCGATATAAGCGTGGCAACTCGACCTCACTAAAGTGCTTGTGGCTAGGCATTACATACCTCAAGTCGGGGGTGCTGACCAGTTCTCCGAACCTTGTCTTTTCAACAGTGGAAATCGGGACCATGTTGTTACATATGTGTCGAGATGGCATGTTATTTTCCCCCCATTGGCTTGATTTTTTGTCATATGGGGTGCCCTCGGCAAAAGACTCTTCCAAACACTTGAACCTGAGGAGCTGCTTTAGCTCTTGTTTTCAAGCTGTGGATGCACCACGCATCTTTTGGTTTTCATAATACTGCTTTGCATGCTTTATGTTTAAGTAGTAGAGAGGTTACTCATGTTTCCACCTCCGGCAATGACCGTCAAGCGGCGCAGTTTGCAGAGTATGGTTTTCTGTTCTGAATCAGATTTTTTAAATCCAAAGAAATTCCACACACCAGAAGTGCCGTTTTATGAACAAGTTCTTCCCCATCTTGGGTTGGTTGGGACGCCTCCAGCTCTGCCTGCTCAGTGCTTAGAATTTCACGCTCCTTCTCCATGCTTACTGCTGTCTCCATGTTGCATGATGCGCAGGAGGTGAACACGTAGTGAAGCTTCGCCCTCTAACTGTAGTGAGTAGTGACTCAGAGTGCCTGCAGCAGAGACTTATTTTTTCTTCACTGGTATAAACAGTATTGCCAAATCTCTACAGGAAGATGCTTATGACGGTATGTTGGTATCTACTGTCATACTGTCCAACACTACTTTGACTCTAATCCCAACGTGTCTCCATTTTCCAGTCTGAGGAGGCGCCATCTCCACAGCCTGTCTCTGCCCCACCTTCAACGCCACCGGTGGCATCAGTGGCAGCACCACCAACTCCTCAACCGGTCCCTGCAGTCAGCCAGTACAGCCTGACCCAAGAGCAGCTCATTCGGCAGCAGCTGTTGGCCAAACAGAAGCAGCTTCTGGAGCTTCAGCAGAAAAAGATCGAGCTAGAACTGGAGCAGACAAAGGCTCAGCTGGTAGGTTGAGTGTAGTTAAGATGCAGTTGATTCTGACTTCAAACCTGTTTTTTGATTTAAATTATCAGTTTTTTCATGTCTTATCCTAGTATGTTAAGAATAAAAAAGAAGTGTTTTGATTTGAGGTTCAGTGTCAGCTGATTCTGGGCTTTAGATTCTTGTAACCACTACAACTTGCAGTTAGTTAAATTGAGTGCTGTGACTCTCCTTTGCTCTATCACATTAATCTGAAGCCCAGCCAAACTTCAGCAATTCCGTCAGTCTGCCACTGTGTAAATACTCTAGTGGGTTCATGTGTGTAACTGGTGATGTAGAAAGTAGGCAAAGAGGTCCAAAGAGAATTAATAAGTGAAAACAAAAAGTGTTTTTTCTTTTGAATCTGTTGTTCTTAAAGTTTCTGAACTTGTCCTCATATGTAGCTGCAGAAGGACAGGTATAAATTTGTCTCACATCACTGAAACAAAAGAACCAACAGTTGTTTAATGTGTCTTCAGGCTGGTGCATTTGTGGTACCAACATCCACCTCAGTCTCCACTACAGCCACACTGAGCACTGCTCTGAGCACTGCACCAAAGCCCCCCAGCCAAACTGTTCCTGTGGTCCGACCATGGATCCCTCCTCAGACTCAGACAGAATCTAAGCCACCCACCAGAGACCCCCGCCTTAACCGCACAGGCCCCCCAGCTACCTCCCAGCCTAAGGAACAGCATACTGGGAAGAAAACAGACACAACCACAGCGGGAAGTCCTGCTCTGACACCTGAGAAATCCCCCCGGCCAGACAAGGCAAGGACCCAGAGGAAAGAAGTGCTAGAGGAGAAGCCCAAGTCCAAGTCTCCATCTCCGAAGGCCAAATGTGTCCAGAGTAAAAATAAACAGGTGGAGGCTGAGATTCAAAAGTCAGCTGACGGTACAAAGAAAGATCCTAGGCTGAGGAAGCGCACGCAGGACAAGACTGGAGAGGCCAAAGATGATGAGCTCAAGGAGAAGAAAAGATGCAGTGACAAGAAGGAGAGAGAGGAGGCTGTACGGGGTGTAGACCCCCAGCGATCCACTAAAGGTAAACTGGTAAACGGCTTGGTTACCAAACATGACCGTGAGGAATCCACAGACAAGGCTGAATTTAAGACGGGAGGCAATGCCCGAACACATAATAGAAAACGCACCCGCTCCCGGTCTAGGTCCCGCTCCCCAGCTTCCTCCCCAAAGAGGAAGGACAGGCGGTCTCCTAAAAGCAGAGCCAGGAGCAGCTCCTTGTCCCCGTCGCCCTCTCATAAACCCAGCAAACCCAGGAGGGTCCGCGCAGATGAGCCAGACCATGGCAAGCCCAGTCGGGAGGACAGACTCACTCCCAAAAAGAACCAGTCGGAAAGCAGGAGGTCTAAGAGACCAGTGGAGGACCGGCACTCTGAATCCAGAGACTCTCATTCTCCACGAAGTCACGACGGAGGCAGCAAGGAGAGCAACACTCCTTACCGCTGGAGGAGCGGCTGGGAGGAGAACAAGCAGTGAGTCCTTTGAGTCAATGCACATTTATATTATGTCTATATTAAGCTCCACTGATCATATAATATTTTATCCCGTCTTCCTGATGTGTTAACTAGCATCGCTAATGTTAAAAAAAATCTTAAGAAGGGCCCTTGTTGTCTGTTGTTTTGACAGAAAGGATTGTGAAATTCTGTTGTTCTGTTATTGCCACCATTTTAATTTTCCTGTTTTAATTGTAATATATATTTACTAATTGTAAAATTATCACAACATAATTTAATATAGACTGTGGTCACATGATGCATATGATTTATTTATTAATGTTTTCACGCAGTTGAAGTGGTGGGCGCTAAAACATGCCAATAGAGACTTGCAGAATTGTATTTATTAGTTACTTTTCAAAATCCGTGTTACATTACTTCATCGCCTCCAGCAAACTTCACAGAAACTATAAGGCCAAAATAGTGTCAACGGTCAAAGTGTTTTTCACCAGTGGATCAGTTAAAAAAGTTTGGGTTGTCTCAGTGAAACAGTCAAAATAAAAACAAAATTTGTTTATCTTCTTCAGTCTGAAGCTGTCGGAGGACTCTCACGTGAAGCCTGGACCTCCGAGACACAAACAGTACGGTGCCCCAGCTCGCCCCACCACCCCCCGAACCCCAAAGCATCGCCTCAGCGTGGATGCCAACCTGCAGATACCTGATGTCCTTAACTCTGCCTCCAAGAAGGACCTACTCAGGAGGGTATGTCAAAACACAGTTCATACAGATTTGGAAGTTCAATGGACACTGGGGGGAAAAAAAGGTTTTAAAGGAGCACTTTTTATAAATAGACAAATATTTTTTAGGATTGGGTGGTGCCATTTAATCTTTACTGCTGACAAAATCATCACCTTAATTATCTATATTTTTTTCTTTTTTGAATAGAAACTGAAAAAAATCTTACCAATGAATGTGAATTCATCTGGTCGCTGCAGCTGCTGTATTGTCACAATGTATGCCATAGATAATGAAAACATTTTTCATTTCAAGCAAGTCCTGCTCATACGTACACATATTCAACTGACCTTTCAGTTTTGAAGAAAGTGAAAACCTGCTCTACCATTCCAAAGATGTGGGAATTTCCTAAAATTTTGGTGGAAAAATAAATTATTTTACGTAAACAGTTGTTTGAAATGGTCTTTCCTCTTTGCATTCATCTAAATGCTGTCTTCTTAATGTGTCCCTTTAGGCCAGTAAGCGTCTGGAGAGTGGGGAGATTTCCCAGGAGGACTTTCTGGACATGGCCCACCAGATCAACCATTTTTTCCAGTATCAGGAGGAGAAGCAGCAGCACTCAGAAGGCTTGGACGGCTCAGGCAACTTCTCCAAGAAACAGCCGCTGCTGGCCACACCACCCTCAGCTCAGCCCCGCCCCCATGACAGCATGGACGCTGCAGAGCTGTCCTACTACGAGCACAAGTCAAAGCTGAGAAAGACCCAGGTCACCCACCGAGCTGTTGGAGAGGAGTGGGAGGCTGATGGGAGTGCGGAAGAGGCAGAGGAAGTGGCGCAGGGTGAGAAGATGGGGGGCGGCCGGACTGCTGGACACCCATCATCGCATGAATACAACAGGGCACCACGAGACAGGCAGGGTGAGCTGGAGCCCCATTTCACTTGTAATGCAACTATCAGTCGCTCCTTTAAACAGTCAGACATTTGGAAGAGCCGTGACATCAGTGACCTTGAGCTTCACGAAGTCTGTTGTGTCAAGTAATGTGATGTGTCACTGATTTCTGTCGGTTAATTACACTTACAGGTGAAAGGCGGAGTAAGGAACAGGAGGAACCTCGGCCTACGCCTGGCCCAATGATCGAGGAGTACAACCATGGCAAAGCGTTCCCCACTCTGAAATCTCTCCCAGGCCTTCGCTTCAGGAGGAGAGCTGACCCCAGAGAGTCCAGTAAGTCTTCTGTCCTGAATGTACCCATCATGATGTAATAATCAGCTCAAACTGATCTGTGAAGCCAAATATTATCTTTTATCTGTCATCTTTATCCACAGAGAGGTCAGAGGTCAGGTTCTGGAGCTGCGGGGTGTCAGGGTCTCGATCAGTGATACTTCAGCAGGGTTAGAGACTCTTCTAAAGAGATCACAGTTTACACATTTAATTAGGGGCTAAGTTTTCACGTTGATCCTGAGTTCATCACAGCAGCAACAGTAAAGTCAGATTCAGTTTATCACAGTAGATTTTAGGAGATCACAGGAATCTAGTCAGTGATTAGTTAGGGCAGTGAAATTTTGTTTGGTCTTAGATTTCTGCTCAGTAGTTTCTGTTTTAAGTAAACTTTAGTGAGATGAAGCTCATTGCTGTTATTTTAAATTAAATAATCAGAATCTTGAGTCACGTATCTTACATGTTCAATTGAGGATGTCATAAAATGTCTTGATGAGTTTGTATCTGCTTCCAGGTGAGAGAGAGTGGAACTCTCCTCTGATGGAGCGCCAGCGTTACGATGAGCGTGAGGAGCAGAAGAGTGGCTATGATGCTCGGCGGAGGTCCGGCCCACATGCTGACTCCAGACACCCAGACCCTCGAAGGCCGGAGGGACCCCCACCCTCTGGGACTGTGGTCCATCGAAACAGTCCTAGCCCGGCCGCTCTGGAACCCCAAACTTCCAGGTTTGAGCGTGAGCGCTTGTCGCCTCTACACCAGAAAGAGTCGGCTGAAGCAAGCCCAATTCCACGCTTTGAGAGCCCCAACAGTGAGCACTCTGATGACGGGCCCCTCAATCTTGATGTGCCCCCGTCTCATCCTCATCCTCCTCCTCCTCCAAAATCCATTCTCAAGGTCCCGAACCGTGCAGGGCCGCTGTCTTCTGTACGACAGCACAGCGACTCCCCAGAACACACACCTCCTCACGAGGGAGGACACCCCTCCTCCCGGCACGATGGGCCTGGACACTTAGGACCCTCCAGAATGCACCCTCCAGGTTGGTACGACAATGGTGGTCCTGGCCGATTTGACGGGCCTCACCAGCAGGGTCCTGGCAGGTTCGATGGTGGCGGACCACCTCATCACAATATGCAAGAGAGGTTTGATGGACCAGGACGATGTGATGGCCCCCAAATGCCTCACGGTCCGATGAGAGACAGTATGGGGCGGTTTGATGGTCCGCCGCTTCCTCAGGGCCGTGGGAGGTTCGATGGTCCCATGGGTCAGCAGCCCTCTGTAAGGTTTGATGGACCAGGCCACTTTGAAGGCCCCATGCAGCGCTTTAACAACATGGCTCCAGGTCCTGGATCTGGACCAATGGGCTTCCAACAGCAGCCACACATGCGCTTTGAGGGCCCCGCAAACCAGATGGGCCCAGCGAGGTTTGACGGTCCTGGTCCAATGCGCTTTGATGGGCCCATCCAGCCAGGACCCAGGTTTGATGCACCCAACATGCCTCATCAGGGCGGGCCGCCACTCTACGAGTCTGCCCCTGGCCAGCAGGGCCCCATGGGGTTCGCTCCTCAACACAACCTGCAACCCCCGATGAGACCAATGGCTCCACCAATGTATGAAAACCACATGCCCCCCCAGCAGAACTTTAACATGGCGCCCCAGCGTTTCCCAGATCCCATGAACTCTCAGTTCCCCGCAGGCCCAATGGCATTCCCGGCTCAGCCAAACCCACAGCAGGCAGGAAACTTCAACATGCAGCCAGCACCGCCCTTCAACCAGCCAGCCCCCACCCCCTTCTACAACCCTGGTGCCCCTGCTGTCAGCATGCCGCAGCCGGTGAGTGTTGCACCTGTCAATCAATTCCTTGCCAAACTTTCACCCACATGTAGAGCAAATGTTAACTGGACTTCAGTCAAATCTGCAAAAGAGATTACATATTGATTCCTGACATTTCGACACATGTATCGTTATTTACTATTTTTTCATTCACTGTATCATGTGGCTCAAATACGGCAGAATTTTTGCAGTAAAAACATGTTTCATTACTCAAAATTAAAAAGGGTCAACAACATTTGTTTTCATTACACCAGCTCAGAGTCTTAAAACTGTTTTAATCGGTA
Source organism: Naso vlamingii (assembly GCA_029822935.1). Taxonomy (NCBI): domain Eukaryota; kingdom Metazoa; phylum Chordata; class Actinopteri; order Acanthuriformes; family Acanthuridae; genus Naso; species Naso vlamingii. The sequence continues at coordinate 20,131,820 of JAPQLA010000006.1, read as the reverse complement.
TCTCATTCATACTTTAATTTGTATATGCATTTCTGTACATTGTCTATGAACCTGTTACTCTGTTTGTTAAAATGTTCTCTTTTTTCTTTCAGGTAAACATGCTGGGAAACCTCAATCAACCTTTCCTGCCTCAGAACCAAGTGCCTTTCAGACAGCAGAGTAAGATCCTCTTACTGATTAATACCACACATTTGATGCTGACAAATAACTGCAGTCTGTTTGAGCTGACTACAGTAAACACAGCAAACACAGCAAACACACACAATTTGTGTTAGATGTCAGTAAATTCTCTGTATCCATTAACTATCAAAATCAGAAATTAATTTGACTGAAACACAGATGCTTTTATGATTTGTAGCCTTTTTTTTTCTCCAGAGAGTGAAGCTCAGTAAATAACTGAAGTGTTGCTGTTCTTGTGTCCCTGCAGCCCCGCAGGTTGTCCCTCCAGAGAACCACTTTGGTCAGGTTGACGTCAACGACCTGCTGTCCAAACTCATCTCCAACGGCATCATCAAACCCGTGCAGCCAGACGCCGTGCCAGCAACTGACACCGGTCAGTTGACCATCTGAATATTTTGTTGTTTTCTAGTGGACTTGTGTTTAAAATGTGTGGATGCTTTAATCTACCAGGTTGAGTGAAACTGATGTTTCTCTATTTACATTATGTAGTTGTTCAGATATTTCAAATACTTGTCTGTATTTTTCCAGACACGTCTACCGTGGCTTCAGCAGCTCCTGCTGAGGAGGAGGAAGAGGACGAGCCAGAGGTGGAGGAGGACGATGTCCCAGACCTCACAAGCTTCAGTATCGATAACATGAAGCAGTAAGTTCAGAACACAACCCAAATAAGTTCAGAGCTCAAATGTTGTAGTTAAACTCTGCTGCTTGTTTGGTCATTGTTGTGACCGTATTACTTTGTCCCTCATTCTCAGACGTTATGAGAGCGTGGTGACCAAGCTGTACTCAGGGAACCAGTGCTGTCTGTGCAGCATGAGGTTCACTGCTGCTCAGACTGATATGTATGCCGACCATCTGGACTGGCACTTCAGACAAAACCACGCTGGGAAGGTCGCTAGCAAGAAGGTCACACACCGCCGCTGGTACTACAGCCTCAGGGTGAGAACACACAGACAAACACACATTTATTTACAGACTTAAGATAAACAAAGCATCTTAAACTAGAAATGGAGTTAAAGAAAAGTAAATGGAAAATGGCACAAATGCATGTGTAAACCGCCCCTGAGCTGCTTTAAAGGTGCCTAAAGGGAAAGAGTTCCAAAGTTTAGCAACCACAAACCAGAAAATCCAGATCAGATGAGCTCAGAGTCCTCCTGGTATTTCAGGACTGCAGCGAATCTCTTAAGCAGGCAGCTGTCTGAGTCTGCAGAGCTCCCCGAGCAATCATACGAACAGCTGATAGTCCTGCAGTTCAAGAGAGAGGCCCAGTGAGGCATTCAGTCTCAATTTTTAAACTAACCTTTGTATATTTGTGTGTGTGACCATTAGGACTGGATAGAGTTTGAGGAGATTGCTGACCTGGAGGAGCGTGCAAAGAGTCAGTTCTTTGAGAAGGAAAATGAGGAGGAGGTTCAGAAGAACCAGGCGGCTGCGAAGGAGAAGGAGTTTCAGAGTGTGAAAGCCACCAAGGATCAAGTGGGAGAGGTGAGACTCACTGACATCAGCCAATCAGGAACCTTGTTCATTGAAGAGTAACAGCCTGAGTCATAAAATCCCTTCCTTGTGTTAATTAAGTGAGGCAGTGGTGGAAGTATTCAAATCTTTTAATCAAGTAAAAGTAGTAATACTACAGTGTAAACTGGAAAATAACTGAAGCTGTCAGACAAACAAAGTAAGAAAAAAAAACAAAAAATAAATAATTTCCCTCTAAATTGCACTATAGGAGAAGTACCTTGAAATGAAACTACCCAAGTTGCCTACAAGTACCTAAAAATTGCACTTAAGTACAGTACGTAAGTTACATTTCACCACTGAAATAGAATGTTTGGTAAATGAGAATAAGCTTGTGGTCAGAGTTTGGTGTCCAAGAGGAACAAATCTGAGATGAACTGAGGCTTAAAATGAGAATTGACGAGTGGAACGTGACTTCTGTTTTGCATTTCTCTTCATTCAGATTTTGTCTAAGAAAACTGTTTCTTTGTGTGATTATATGAAGATTTATAATCGTGTCCATCAACCTCTTGTTTGTTTTCCTCCTGCAGTCGTGTGAAATCTGTCAGGAGCCGTTTGAGACGTACTGGGTTGAGGAGGAGGAGGACTGGTTCCTGAAGAACGCCATCAGGGTCGACGACAAGGTACTAACCGGCTCCACCAGCAGAGTCTGTTCTTAAAAAAACATCTTCGAGCTCATCCCCATCAGCACTTTAGAGCTTATGTCTTCCTTCTTAAGCTACACATCGATCTTTTATTTCAGTTTCTCTTACGCAGAGTTTGGAGCTGAAACAAGTGATTGAATTTTACTTCGTGAGATGATTTTACATCAGAAATCGGCATTAAAGTTCAGCTCACTCTGTTTTGCTGTTTTTAACTGTCTGGTCTTTTTGAAAAGGCTTATTTGATTTGAACAGTCGATAATGTTAAAGTTTTGTTAAGCCCCTGATGGTGTTGCTATGCTTAAGCATGTCTTAAAATTAGTAGCCATCAAAATGAGGTTCAAATAAAGTGGACTAAGTTTTGGTAGCTGTCTTAACAGGTTGTGTGTCACTTTTTTGAGAAGTCGGTCCAGTTGTGAAAGTAATATAGTAAAATAACGAGTAACACAACTAATTACTTTTGATACAAAGTAATAAGTAAAGTAAATGTATTAGTTTTATAAGGAGTAATCAGTAATAAGTAATCCGAGTAACTGTCCAACACTGCTGAGAAGTTTGACTCTCTGGACTGAAATAATAACATTGTGGTGAAATGTGGTTCAGACATTATCGTACCCTCTGGATAAATGTTACACCTTTGTTTTAAATTTATTTCATTAATTGTTTAAATGACATAAAACAAGTTTCCTGTGTTCATCTGCGCTGTGCTGTGATGCTTCAGTCTCCCAACATGGTGAATAAATGTCTGTATGTGTGTGACTTATCTGTTTGTTTTTCCTCCACAGCTCTTCCATCCTTCCTGTTTTGAAGATTACAAAAACGTAAGTAACTGAAGCGTCAATCATTTAAACATTGCTCACATAACCTTCAGACGTGTCACCTGCTGCTTTTTGTCTCCCCAGTCGTCGTATATCGACGCGACGCCGTCGCCCAACAAGGTGCTCACTGAACACCCGCTCAGCACCTTTATTAAGAAAGAAGAGGAGGAAGAGGACACTTCCTGTGCTGCTGCGGTCAAACAGGAAGTAGACTGTGATGCTGTTGAACCTCCTGATGTGAAAAAAGAGGAGGAGGAGGAGGTTTTAACAGAAGAAGTGCAATCGGATCAAAATAAACTGTAACGCTGCTTCCACACCTTCACTTTTTGTTTTTTGGAAGAAAAGGTGTTCTTAGTGTGCGGAGGCCGAGTCCTCAGCAACATAAACTTCAATACATTTTTGTATTTGGATCCTGCGAGACCATTTCTGGTCTGGTTTGAAATTGTTTATTTAAAAGAGAAAAATGTTTTGTTTCCTTTTGGTAAAATGTGTAAATGATTTAATTTATAAATTAAAGTATTTTTTGTATCTCTGGTGTAACAGTCATTGAATCTAACAGCTGATACTTGCTGCCTGTTCTGGTCTGTACATAGTTGAATTGATGGATTTGTTGGCTTCTTGATGACGGGCAGATGCAGGTGTTGACTTGTTTCTGGCTGCATTAAAGGTAAGCATCATCTGATTGGACGACTGAAGACTCCGTCGCTCTTCAGGAAGCGTCTCCAGAGGATCGAAGCCGTTTCTAAGTTGTTTTTTCTTCTGAGTTGATCTTCAATAAAAGAGTCTGAAACTTTGTGTGAACAGTGATTGATCTTTGACTCTGATCTCAGTTTTATTGTCATTTAGGTTTCAAAGATAAAAATAAAGGTTTAGTGGATTTAAAGATTTGATTCTGTGTTTTTATTTGGTGTGTTTTTTAATGGTTTTTCATCAAATCCAACTTTTTATTGGGCTGTTATTCTGCTTTTGCCATTAAATCTATGCACACTCAGTCATCTCATCATATACTGTAGTATTTGCGTTGTTTTGTGGTCTTTTGAATATCAACTTTGCTCCTTTTTTTGTAAAAATTTACCATCATCTCAGTAGCAAGGCCTGTTTCTTATCTTCCTTCTTTAAAGAATCCAGTATTTTGTTCTTTATTAATAAATGCAGATTATTTCTTCTGATTTGAATCTTTATTTTCAGACTGTCTGCAATCCAACAGTGAAACACTTTCAGCTGTTATTTGATGTTTTCAGGGTCAGTGTGCTCAAGGTAACAGTAAGCAGACATCAGG
>JAPQLA010000006.1:20010983-20021580 GCA_029822935.1 Naso vlamingii | reverse complement strand
ATTCCCAATGGCCCATTTTTCCGAAAATCCACTCTCACACAATAACTGTTTGCGCCTGTACTCATAGAATCTGGAGTTGCCGTACACAACTAACATTTTAGTGCTTGTCGGACTGTCCGTGGTGCTGAGTTGGCGGGGTTTCTACCCTTAATTGGCTGTCTTTCTGTCCTTAGACGGGTGCTGTTGCCCAACTTGAGCTTCTTTATCTGTATCAATGTTGTGTCTGGACGTGGTGATAGCGGCACATCCCTCCTGTGGAGGCTTGGCAGCGCAGTCAGCCGGTCAGGGTGTGGACTGTTTGCATCAAGGATGTGTCCAGTTAGATGAGTTTAAAAAATGTGTCAAATCTCCTGCTGTCAAAAGCCTCAAGTTATGCGTGTGGTGGGAGTTACTTTGAAAGCATTTTGAAAGAAACAAGTTTAAAAAGGCGAGTATCATCGGGCCATGAAAGAGAAGCATATGTCACAAATTTCAATATGATTAGTGTCTTTTGCTACTGACACCTCCTATTTTAAGCTAAACTTTTGGGGTTTTTGTTGGTTTAATGATGTGCACACTGACTGGAGTAGCAGACAATCAACGTCAACCAGAACTAAAATAGCTGAAGCTTGTTGACCTTTTAGTGTAAGCCGGTGCCTGTCTTCTCTCACGAAGGAGAACGAAATGCATTTTGACTTATTGGAAAAAAAAGTCATATGATTTTTAAAAAAAAACAGAACAAGACAGTAAAACACGAAATCACGCATTCACTTCAAAACAGTATTGCCTACTGTGATGAGATGTTTATTATAAAACAGTGTGAAAGGAAACAAAAAAGCTGCAGTGTCAACTTTAACACTTGGTGCTGCTACAAGCAAGAACACACGCGGCCGCATCGGCTTGTCTTGTTTGTTGCCAACATGTGATGATCTGCTCCCCAAACCAAGCTTTGTCTTGTTTTCAGCTGCTCCATCCAGAGAGAAAGATGTTCACATCGTCTTCCACTTTCTCCCTTCCAAGGTCGTTCTTGGAAAGAAAACTATAGGAAAGTGATGGATTTGTAACAATTTCTGTGGACACATTCAGAGCAGTTTTTATCAATGCTAGATAAGGAGGTAAACAACATTGTTTACCTCTCTGTGCTATCCTGTAGATAACCACTCCAATGGTGCAAGTATGACATAAAACATCGCAGTCGCTAACAGTTTTACCTTATAAACAAAATTTCAGCTTTTAAAGTAAATTGTAATCTGAACAACATGCTTCACAAATTCAAATACTGTTTAATTGACTCATTTTCAAGCTGTTGTGTCAGTTTTGGTCAGTAGTTGAGATCTTGAGTCAAATTCATCATACAGTTCTCACAATGACTGCATCTACATACACAGTCAGACTACAGTTATAGCTCCATTTTGCCGTGTAATTGGACTACTATTCTTGTCCCAGTATACAAGCGCTGAGGTTGAATCCGTCTCCCCCACAGTGGGTGAGGATGTGCTTCTTCTGGGTGACCTGTTACTTCACATATCAAACAAGCTACAAACAAGTTAGCAAGCAGCCAGCAGGTTTCATGTGCAGCGGTGAAAACATGGACAACTTTACAGTGTTGTGCATTTTGTACGTACGCTATGCTTTATTTTTTAAAATTCCTTGTTCTTGTTGTCTTCCTGACTTTTTCTTCAAACTTGTGCTGTTTAACTTATGAGTCAGAGGTCGTTGTGGGAGCTATGGATTCACGCTGTTTATTGGCAAGAATCTGGCGATACGATTCGAGTCATCATATAGGGGTTACAGTAACACATCTTACAATATATTGCAATACCATAAGCAAGGTGATATATTGCAATTTTTTTCAGTCTTATTTTAGGAAAACTGTCACAGTATGAAGAACGCACCATAATATCCAAAAAATCTGTGTTAAAAAAAAAAAAATTGTGCATTCAGAATATCATAGCAATAGCTTTCATGCAGTGGTCTTTGGGGTTTAAAAAAAAACAAACCCAAATTGAACCACTGCCATTAATCTTTTCATGAAAACTATTAAAATTGAAGACAGTGTTTTTGAGAACTGATATGATATTGCAAAACACAATACTGCAATATCGATATGTATCAGTATTTTCATACACTGCCATTATGGATCATGTGCAGAAAGCCCTGGACATTTCGGGGCTGATTGAGGCTAATATCTGCAAGTGTAACCGCATTATATTCGGTGTGTTAGTCAGACTTTGAGAAATTCAACTTGGTATGATTTAAGTCGAGCCAACATGTTTCCATGCATTTTAAAAGTTCCGTTTTCGTCGGACTAACACAACAAACCAAGTTTTTCTAACATCATGTAAACTGTTTTAGCTTCCTTTAGGACAAAAAGCAGGTGGTTTGTGAACTCACAGCAACACTGGAGCTGAAATTAGTTTGAAACAGCCTGCAGAGGAGCATCCTGGAGTAGCTGTTAGGATTGATCCAGGAATTTAAATGCAAAGCAGACAGTTTGGGCTCAGCATCAAGGCCTGCGCCAGGTGAGGTTTCTTTGGTTTTTGTGACAGGACTCGGACTTAACGTGTGTGTTTCTGTGTGGGTCGTCACTGCAGCTCAGCAGACGCAGGGAGACACGCAGCCCTCTGCTGTTCGAGCTTTTGATTCTTCAAGAGGTGATGTCACCACTCTGATCATGTGATGCTGGGGAGTCTTTGAGTTGTTTGTGTGTATGTGTGTGTGTGTGTGTGTGTGTGTGTGTGAGGCAAGCAGTCTGCTGGCTCACGCTCTGACTGTTGTTTCCTCCATATTTGGCTCTCGCAGACAGGCTTCCCTCCTCTGTCGTCACTCCGCTCTGCTGTGCATGTATGATCATCGCAGACAGCTTGCAGACAAAAATATTCAGTTTCACACTGATTAAATGTTGCTCTATACTGAAGGTATTTAGGGTGAGAAATTAATATAAGGGCATTATCACTCACCTGACAAACCAGATGCTCTGTTGCACAGAAGCATCTGGGAAGGCTGCATTTGAAAACGTTTTGGAAAAGGGCAGGCACTTGCAAAAATACGTTGCAGTTGATTAGATAAACCATCTGTCTGTCTCTGTCTGTCGCGGACTGACTTCAACCAATTAGATCAACAAACAATATGAGCCACTGGGTAAATCAAACTCTTTCAGAAGTCAGTTGAGAGAACGAAAACATGTTTTCCATCAAGAAAAGCCTTCAGTGTTGTACTTTGCTTTTCTTTCAATGTAGAGACACTCTCCAGTTCTGATAGAACTGATGCTATCGCAGCATCTTCGCTAATCCGTTCAGGAACTGCTGCCATTGTTTGGCACACCTAAAACCACGCCCATAGCTGCAAGTTTACCCTCCTCAGGAGCCGCTGATTGGCCTGTGAAACTCTTGGTGCTTACTCAAACCCAGAACATGGAGCCTGGCCAGAGTGATCGCAGAGCGCGGCAGAACTGTTGAGCTTTCATGATCAGGATAAGTTTAACCAGGTTAGATTATCACAGTTCCTCATCCAGTTCCAAGGCGTCTTTACTGCCTTTTTAGGAACTTTGTTCCTTTCAAATCCTGCATTCCAACAACTCCTGCTTGTGTTTTTTCATTTAATTTTTTCTGGGAGAAATGTAAATCTGTCCTAAAAATCAAATTTGTTTTTATAGGAAGGGTTTTCCTTTAGATCCTGGCTTGTGTGGATGTTTGTTGAATATCTTCGTGTGGGGACGATGTCACAGTGCTGCTTTTTCCCCCATAACTTTCCACTGTAACCGGAAACTCCCCAGATAAATGGACTTTTCAACTACAATAAGACCTCAGAATGATGCTACAGTGCGTGTGGGAGCAGAGAAAAACCTACTTGCCACTGCCAACAAAAAGTCCCAGCATCTGGCTGAAGGCTGAGCCTGTTTCCTAACACTACCACTGTGTTTATCTAAGACTGCAGAGCCAACGTGGCACAAGGTTTATTTATAGGATTTGCCAGCGATACCCTGCGGGCTTCGGAGCAGGTATTGTCGCACTGTGCACTGCAACACCCATGGGAATTTGCCTCCGGACTCCACCTGAGGTGTGTGAGTTTTCTGAGAAAAGAAAAGGAGGAGGAGCGGGGGGTGGGGGTGGATGAGGGGGCGGTTGACCCCTGGAGATAAGGAGGATATTTGATGGAAGGCTGCTGAGTTTAAAAGAAGCCGCAAAGCGTTTTGAGCACAGAATTATCAAGTGTGAAGCTTTTTTGACTGAATGACTCAACTAACCGACAGAGTGAGAGGTGACGGTTATTGTGAAGTGGCGGGGGTTGGTTATGGCTAATGTTAATGGTAGCCTCTGGCTGGCAAGTGTGCACCAAGGCTGTGACAACCGGCTCTGAGTGGTGTGAAGACGGGGAGTTAACACAGGAGCCGGTGAAAAGAGTGTAAATAGTAAGAAGAGAGGAGGAAATGACAGAGAGACGAGAGGGTGATGATGGGCTTGAGTGTGTGAGGAGTCATTATATACTAATGTGTGTTTAGGTAAACTGATGATTAGAGAATGCACTGTTTTCTCCGTCAGCTGAGGCCTCCTTATTACATAAAATCACTGTTAATGTGACGGCAGTGTTGCATTTTGATCTCTGAAGTAAAACTATTCCTCACTGCAGTTCAGAGCAAAAGAGGCTGTGATTTAAATAAGTATTTCTGCTGGATGCATAAACAAACAAGACGGTTATCTATATTTCTGTTTCTACTCGGAAGCTACATGAATTTGTTATTCACTGTTGGGAAGACGAGAGCCATGTTTTGTCTCAGAATCCTATATTATGACCTCCTCTTGCAGCTCCTGCAGGTCTGAGGGAAACTGTTTATATAATAAAAATATTTTGTCGTCTGCCGCTGAGATTGTCATGCAGTGATGCTCTGCTGGATGCTCGTGTTCAGGATGTTTTCTGTTCAGGCAGCGGGAATTTTCTGCTCATTTGTTTATCCTTGTCAGCTTCGCCATATTTTGTTTAGTTTGAACATACAAGGTGACTTTATGCACTCATGATCTTCCACTGCACAGATGCAAATATGGATTTTTCTGTTTGCTTTTTTTAGGATCGATGTATTTCCTGTCCTTGGTTCTGACTCATTTTGTTCTCATTTACTGATGAGACTAAGTTAGGAGCACTTGGTTTGATGAAACTGAGCTCCTTGCTAATGAAATTTCAATGAAATCATCTGCACGGCTGCTCCTCCCTCGTACGCATGTCTTCTCTCATTCTTTCTCTTCTGTATGTTTCTTGAGACTGAACCATGTGTCCCTGCAGCACACATGCACATACACCTGACTGTCCTTGAGTTTTAGAGAATATAACATTCTTATCAGCGCTCGCGTACAGTTGAGCACATAATGTCTCGATAACAGCCGGCCTGCACTCCTACCTGTCGAGGCAGACTGTTCTCAAGGTGCTTTCACGCTTAAAGCACAATTTTAAGCAAATAACTCCTGGAAATTATGTGCACTAAGCTAAAGGTTTAACAACAAGTATCTGGAAACATGAAGTTTTCTACAGAGCATTTATCATGGTGTGTTTGTAATCTGGAAAATCATTATCTAATCGAGTTCAGACCGATTAGACAGATAAATGATGAAGAGGCGATGGTTGGCTTTGAGATGCAATTTTTATTTTAACTCAATGATGTGTAACGGTAATACTGTGTCTGCAAAATAGTAAACCAGCTGTTTGACTGTTTTATTTAAATACATTATTGCATTAATGTTATTAAGTAAAGTAACATTGCAGTTAATTTTTCCTACTTGCATACTGACCGATGTGAGTTTTGTGCTTACATTGTCTTAAAATGTTTAAACTCAGACAAATCTGTCACAGGGTAACACGAGTCAGAAGCCGTTTTTATAGAGAGACTCTGCATCAGAGCCGCATGGAAGGATCGTTAATTATCCACTGCTGTTAATTTGCACTGAGCCGAGCAGTGCTGGCTTTAAGCAGCTCCAGTTTGTCATTTTATACAGAGAACCAACATTGCAGATTCAAATGAGACGTGACCACCATATCAATGCATAGTCAAGACAAAAGATGCAAGAATTATGAACTGAAAGTGTTACTCCGTAAAGCAGCAGGATTTTTGGTGTTACAGTGAAAAACAAAAGCATCGTTGGGCGGTGTTTTGGATTTGAACCCAAAGCTTAGAGAGAACCTGCCCACGTTGCTGATGCACCTGGAGCTGATGAACTGGTTGTTGAAGAAGTTGGAGTGTTGCAGCCTGTCGCCTGCAGCTCTTCATCTAACAGCCCGCTGCTTCGTCTTGTTCTGTTGCTCACTGCAATATTTCAATCTGATGTGCTGTCCGAAAATACCATAAATCATGCTTTTTGTTCCATTTATGAAGAACAGTAGTGTTAAGTGTAAGTCTCACTGAAACATTGCATTTCCTGTGACTACTGTCATAAAAGTTAACTGTTGTTTTGCCTGTTTAATACCTTCAAATTCTGTGTACAAGAAGCACTTTTAATACCTTTCATATTCATCTCAAAGGTGGGGTGCGTCCTGTATACCAGCATAAAGTGCAGAGCGACGTTTATATTATTTTATGGTGTTTTATCCAAAAGATATCGCCATAATTTAGCTAAAGCTTTGTAACAGACATGCACTGTCATGGTGACAACTGTCAACGTTACTGCAGGCTGAGCTACTACTACCGTCTAGCACGACTGCAAACGGGACATGGCGAAAACAGATGATAGCTACTAGATAGAGCTACACAGCTGCACAGAAACTGTGAAATTTGTGGTACACTGTGGAAAATAGTTTTAATCAACTACAAGTTGGTAAAACAAACGTTTTTGCTACTTTTTAAGTGAAAGAGGCAATCAAGTGGAAAAACCAAGACAGTTTAATCTGTGTGCCTTTTGAATGTGTTTTTAAAACTAAAATCAATAGAGAAAATGGTGATATAATAACTTGTATATACGTTTTTATTAAGAAATAGCCATAGAAAACCTTTTTCCCCTCTGGGCTACTCCCAAAAACAGACTGCGTCTCACACAGCAGTGCAGCTGATATTTCTGATTTAATGGTAATTAAACTGCAGCAGAAAATGTTCAGTTTTCATCAGCAGTAACTTCATACAGCACTTTACAGATTATGTCCGGTGTGATCTAAAGGACTGATCTTTTCATGAGTTAACGGTGGGAAAATTCATTATTGTGGCATCCTGACAACCCGTCCCACAGTTGTTGAGATATTTCAGTCTGGACTTAAGTTGTGGATCAGGATAAACAGACACTTCTGCCATCTGTAGAGCTGCTAGCTCGGTTAATGTACAACTCTTAACATGATGAGATGTTAAATGAGTGGACAAGGAGACTGACTTTAAATGAGATTTGGTGTCTTCAGTGTGAGCAATACAAATCAGATTAAAAAAAGTCAAGTTGTTAGATTAAGTGTTTGGAAATGTGTCATCTGTTGTCCCACTTCTTGTGATAGTTTTAAAAGTATCGGAGGAAATCATTACAATGATATAAAAGAAAGCTGATGTAATTTAGATGGTCACAGGGTAACTGACACTCAGTGGGTGTGTGTGTGTGTGTGAAAACATGCTCTGTCATGCTTTGTAAGCAGCAGCGGGATTATCATTTTCAAAACTTTCACCTAAATATTCTCACCGTCTGTTTTCACTAAGCACATAAGAGTGGATAAATACTTGAGGAATTTTCTGCTGATTCCTTTTCTGAATTTAGCACAGGTTGTTGAGTTGTTGCCCCGGCCAAAGTTTACACATCACGGTCACATGACCACATGTTTGTAATCCAGTAGCCACTAGAAGCTTGTCTTAACCCTGAATGTGGTCGGAGGTCCGGGTCACCTAAAGCTTAAAAGTTTCAGCTCTTAAAGGAGGATTTTTATGCTGGAGACTTGATCCACCCGGGTTGAATTCGGTGAGCACTGCAGACTTGCTTATTCATTTTGAGAAATCCTCTTGTTCCCGTCAGTAATTAGTGATTTTTACGTCCCCTCTAAAGACAGCTGTGGCTGGAGTCATTATGTTTTTCATCGTCTGTCTGTCCCATTCTTGTGAACATGATATCTCCAGAACATCTTGAAAGAACTACTTCAAATTAGGGATAAACGTCAACTTGGACTCAAGGGTGACATTTCAACTGACAAAGCCATGTTACAGGACCAAAAACATTAATGTGGTTGTATGTGATGTCTTTGATATGAGTTTAAAAAAAAAATACTGAATTCAGACGTGGAAAAGTACCCGCGACATGTCTGTTTAAACCAGTGATCCTTCGTGTAGCTCCTGCCGGGGGGAGGACAGTGTCTGTCTCGGTCTGTCATCAGCCGCGAGAGACAGGAAGCACCGTTGTATGTCCCATTGTCTATCCACGGTGATAATGTGCTGTGATTCAAAGTGGAAAACTTTTGTCTCTTTTCACGATACATGGTGGGCCAGAATCTCAGTCACAACACGGAAGCAACATCAACATGTGTGACTATTTAACAGCTTGTGGAGACATTTTTGGATTCAGTTGTCTTGCTTAGCCAGAATTCTTTCCACACACAGTCCACAGCAAAACGCCTCCTGGCAACGTAATGACCGTTGCGTGGGTTAAATTTGAAAAGGCAACGACCAATGAGGAAGGATTAGGGAAAATCCAATCCCCGCCCTCTGAGAATCGCTCCAAGTGGAGGCAGTGCCAGACCAAGAGAATCAAGTCCGCTTAGTGAAGTGGGCGGAGCCTCTGGTCTTGGCCCAGGCCAGTTCATACAGCCTTTTAATAATTAAATGTGTTGACCAAAGTTACAGCGATGAGAACCATGAACCAAGATAACTAAGATTGATATGACTGAAAGACAAAATCAAAATTTAAGGCGTCATTTTATTGATGCAAATCTTTCAGCAAAAGATAATTTCAAGCTGTTTAATAAAAGTAAATGGGATGTTGACGGTGTGGATTCTTTTTTTATGTTGAGCTCAGTGCAGATTTATGAACAAAATCCAACAGGAATCTTTAATCTGCACCCATTGCAACTAATTTAAAGGCAGGACACATTACAGATACTTGCTGTCATCTATCTTTGAACTTTTTTTGTAATTTTGTTTTTCACACCATTGTGTCAGTTCCTGTCTGGTATTTGGAATCTGTTCTGTTCTGTATTCTGAGGAAAAAACACTCTTAATATCAAGTTCTGAGTTTGGGCTTCCTCTAAGTTGCCATTGAAAATCCCTGGAGGTCATATGACTGTGACACAGTTTATCAAACAAACTGAAGCAAAGGTTGGAACTGTGGTGTCAGGAAACTTGAGTTATTTCTCCGTTAAAGCATTTCTCAACTGCATGACTCAAAACAAAATAAACAGTTCAAGTTTAAAGTTGAGAGGTCACGTGAGGTGAGGTGATGTGTGTAATGACAGCAGTCACATTTCTGAGATACCAAAGGACATTTTTAAATTTAAAGCGACACTCCTCCGATTTAAATCTGTTTATCCTGCTGAGCGCTGCTGTGTTGAATGAAGCCTTTTGTGACTCGGGGGTCTGTGTGAAATCTTATAATAAGCATCATGTGACGCCACTTGAGTCAGCGTACGTTGCGGGCTGAAGACTTTGTGCTGAAAGAGAGAGACGACCTCAGTGAGGAGTAAGACAGAAACGAGCTCAGCAGACCTGCTTGAGGCAAGTTGAGGTTACATTAGCCACAACTAGCATAACAAATCTGGTTCACTCACCTGCACTGTCAGTCAATATGTTGACATAATGTTAGAAAAAGTTGATTTATTGTGTTAGTCCGATTGAAACTGGACTTTTTAAATACACGTAAACATGTTAGTCCGACTGCAATTGTGCTTAGTCAGATTATTCCGAGTTGGACTAGCACACCTGGATAATGCGGTTGGGGATCGATTTACTCTTGCATGTATTCGCCTCAACAGGACCTGGACTGGCCTAAGCGTTCTGCGCATGATTGATAGTCCCCATGACGGTCTATAACCTGGAATTCGAACAGCAGAATTTTGATGAAGAAAGCTGGGAAGAAAATAAAAATACCATGAGCAAGAGGGGAAGTGTACATCTAATTTATTCCAAAAGTAAAGCGTATTTACGAAGCATACAGTGCTGTAAAGTTTTCTGTGTTTCCACTGCTTGACATAGAATCTGCCAGCCAGTTGCTAACTTGTTTGTGGCTTCTTGGATCAACTGGAAAAAGGTCAAATAGCAACCGCCTGAACGAGACATATCGCCAGTAGGGATGGACTAGGGATTGCGCAATACCACTTTTTCATCTCCGATGCCGACTAGACAACATTGAGTATCTGCCGATACTGTTATCAGTCCGATACAGCCTTTTCCCCTCTCTTAAACAACAATGCTATAGATAGATATATCTGTATGGAAGCACTTTGTTTTATCTAGCCTTTTAAGTTAGTCATGTGACACTTGATGGTCTGTATTGTGCTAAATCTCTCTTTGCGGCATGTTGTGCATAGTTTAATTAAGCATTTATAGGAGAGTTCAAGCTAATAAATCGGATCAGATTATGCATTTTCCCCTCTTCGATATCCGATCCGGTGATTTTAGCTAATATCAGACTGCTAGGATACTGAATATCGGATTGGCTCATCCCTAATCGGTGTGTTAGGG
>JAPQLA010000006.1:19977321-19988410 GCA_029822935.1 Naso vlamingii | reverse complement strand
TCCATTCATTCATTTCTTTTCTTCTCTTTGTACTCATCCTCATCTTCTCCTGCGTGGTTGGTGTTGGCTGATGAAGGCCCCCTCGTTGCAGAAGGAAAAGGACGATTCGATTCGCTCCCCAGTGACCCAGCCTGGAACCTCGCCCTCCCTTGCTACCCCTGCTACAGGAAATAAGGTAAATAAAAAATAGTTTATTTATTGTTTCGTTTTTGTTTTTAGAGCTTCAACCAATGATTTCATCTTTTAATTTGTCGATTTGTCATTTAGTTCAGTGAAATGTCAGAAAATTGAAATAAATTGCTTTGATTTATTCACCAGGGATAAAATAGAGAAAAAGTGAGCCTATATAATCAGCCAACACCTTCCCATAATTGATTTTTCAGGACGGAGCAGAGCAGGACGAACCAGAGGAGCTCGACTTCATGTTTGATGAGGAGATGGAGCAGATGGACGGGCGGCGGAACACCTTCACCGACTGGTCGGATGAGGAAACGGACGGCGAGATCGATGACCATGACGTCAACAAGATCTTGATCGTGACACAAACGCCGCCCTATCTGAGGAAGCACCCTGGGGGCGACCGCACAGGACACCACACGTCACGCGCCAAGCTGACCAGCGAGCTGGTCAAGGTGATCAACGATGGGCTCTTCTACTATGAACAGGACCTGTGGGACGACACGTACGAGCCCGAGTACGCCACCATCAAGGTGAGCTCATTTCTTATGGTTGACTTATGAATGATTCTTTATGTTAAAGGAGAAACTGTTCTGTTTAATTTGACCATCATGCTGAGTGTGATATGCCGAAAGATCTGAGAGACTCCAGTTAAATCCTTCTCTAAACCAAAAATCTTTTTCATGAAACTTTGTTACCTAGATCAGTCAGATGAACAGCTGTGGTAAGGTCTATCTTGATTATTTTTATAAGATTTTTTTTTTTAACATAGCTTAACCCACAGTAAACAATAAGATGAAAAACTAGGCATTGGACTGTATTAGACGCCCTTTAGAGGATAACCATTTGCCTCGTTACAGAAAAATGTCTTAAACATTAATGTCTTCCTTTCTACAGGCTAATATCAATGCTAGCTTCTCCAACAGGCTGATATCAATGTTAGCGTCTTAAACAGGCTAATATTAGCATTAGCTTCTCCAGCAGGCTACTATCAATGTTGGCTTCTTAAACAGGCTAATATTAGCATTAGCTTCTCCAACAGGCTAATATCAGTGTTAGCATCTCCAACAGGCAAATAACAATGTTAGCATCTCCAACAGGCTAATATCAGTGTTAGCTTCTCCAACAGGCTAATACCAATGTTAGCCTCTGCAGCAGGCTTTATCAGTGTAAGCTTCTCATACAGGCTAATATCAGCATCAATTTCTTTGACAAGCTAATATTGTCCTTAGTTTCTCCAACAGGCTAACATGCTAATGTTGGCTCCCTCTTCAGGGTAACATCATTAGTAGCCTATCCAACAAGCCATAATTGGTGTTAAGGTCTTTGCAGATAGGATGCGGTGCGCACCACGCTCGTCGCTGGACATGGCACAAGGCTGTAAACTTTGTTTAACTTGGGTGCAGTGCGCACAGATGGCAAGCACTACTACTACTACTACTAATAACCCTACTACACTACTCTCTGCTAAACTTGGCAGGGCACAGATCTGATCTTGTGCCACACAAGGCATAAACAATGAATGGTTTTGACAGCGGAGGGATGGAGTTTGCGCTTCCTATCTGGTTGAGGGTTAGCCTCTCTAACAGGCTAAAAACTGCTTTAGCTTTTTCAATAGCTTTGGTTAGAGGAGTCTCTCAATCATAATATGTGGTGTTCATGTTGTTTCTTATCTTCATTGTCATGGCCATACAGACTAGACCAGCTGTGGCGCTGCCTTCAGATTCTGTTTTCTAGTAATAAAAATAAAAGTATATTGTTTGCCATTAAAAAAAAATAAAATTTATGAACCCACATCATTGATTAAAAATGAGGACTCAATTAGAATGACTGCGAGTGTCAGTAGAGCTCTGGGATCACATCAGACAACTTGTAGTGGAAACAAAACTCGTGTCCAGCTCTTCTGAAAGCTTCCACGTTACATCACTGTCGTATTGGAGGTGTTTCTGCCCAAGACCAGACGATGAGTAGATTTATTCCCCTTCAGTCGGAGCTGTTTCTGGATATGGAAACCCGGCACAGAGCAGAAAAGTTTGTTTTGTTTCTGTTGCCATTGCTGCCCATTGTAGCATTGTTGAACTCATTGTGGGACCTTCACGTGCTCACCAGCACACGTCCAGCTGTGTGTGGAACAGAGGACGCTTGTTTATAAATAAACCCCCACATACAAGGCCTCGGCCTGAGGGGTCGAGCTGACAGGCTGCAGGGGGGAGACAAAGATGGACACTCAAAGATCTGAGGATGCTTGGCGGAATGAAGGAGCGAGTGTGAGTCGCACATGATGATCTTACAGTGAAATAATTAAACTGTTGAAGGACTCATACATTAGACTTGTGTGTTTTGTAGATTTTTTTTTTAAAAATTGAGCCTCTGTTGTTGCTGTAGGAGGAGCAGTAACTGTTTTGTTGGTAGGAGGTGTTCACTCGTGGAAAATTCAGGGGTTTGTGTGTGGAGGTAAAGCAGCTGGTTTGTGTCAGATCAGTAAAGGACGTCAACATGAGGGTGAAAAGAGTGTTTTTGGCAGCCATGTTTTGCTGCTACATCTCAATCTCCAGGTTACTGCAGATAAGGTCTGTTAATGAACCAAGTGTTCACACTTCCTTTAATGTTCTTAGTTTTTGTTGTTGTTTTTTTTAAATGGAGAATTTTGGTAAAGAACTAATTGTGTTGAAAGATTTTATATCTGTGAGTCGTTCTCGTTGTTCTTTTTGGCATAAATCACCATGTGTATCGATATCTGAAATCGATATTGTATTTTTTATATTAGTTAAAATCTAAATACCTCTTTCTGCCAGAGTACTTTTATTTTAATGCCTGTTTTTTCTGCTTTTTACAGCAAGAGGTGGAGAACTTCAAGAAGGTCCACCTGATCAGTCGTGAGCAGTTCGACTGCCTGACCCCTGAACCCCCTGTTGACCCTAACCAAGAAGTCCCTCCAGGCCCACCAAGACCTCATCAGAGTAAGAGCACAAAGACACAAAATGTGACGTGGAATGTAAAGCTGTTTAAACTGTGACTCTCTTGTTTTTTCTGCCCCTCATCTAATCTCTTCCCTCGTGTCCTCAGTCCCCACAGACGCTCTGGCGAACAAACTGTTCGGTGCCCCCGAGCCTTCCTCAATAGCTCGCTCGCTCCCCACAACCGTGCCTGACTCGCCCAACTACCGCAGTGCCCGGACGCCCCGCACGCCTCGCACGCCTCACCGGAAGGACCAGACCATGACGCCGCGCTTCTACCCAGTGGTGAAAGAAAGTCGACCTGTAGATGCAAAGGTAAGATGGCTGCCCTGTGGGGGTGATACCTCATACATGCTGCGCTTACAGACTAAACAAACACTTGTAGCCGATTGTTGACCTGCCAAACATTTACATCCTCTCTGTAACCCTGCAGACGCCCAGAAAGAGGAAGACCAGGCACAGCTCCAACCCTCCCATGGAGTGTCACGTCGGCTGGGTGATGGACTCCAGAGAGCATCGCTCCCGTACTGCATCTGTCAGGTGAGACACACTGCTCTGCGCTCAACATATGTACTCTAGCAGAACTGATTTTACCTTAAAAATATGACATGTATTACATACACGCTGCCGAACAGATCTAAAAGCATTAAACAGATAATAGAAACTGTCTGGTCATTACTTAGTTTGTCCACCAGAGAGCACTAACAAGTTTATTTCCAGTTATCAAATTCTTAAAAACAAAAGGAATAAAGGAATCGAATGATCTGTAATTATTAAATTGTGTTGAATCTTCACAAAGTGATACTGGCATCTGCTTCAGAAATCTTAGTTTAGTCGGACTGTAATTAAGATATTAAGTGGTTTTTAAAAAATCCTAAAATAATTGAACATAATACCTTAAGTGTCATTTAAATGTCTCTTCAAATTTCCCATTTACAAAGTAACATCTTTAAATGTCAGAAGTTGATGCCACTAACATGCAAATATCTTCAAGATTAGGATCTGCCTAAACGTACCTTACATTAATTGAACAAATCCTTTATTTATAGTACTGGGCTTTACTTTGTTATGTAAAGGACCACATTTAATTTCTTTAACAATGACCTGTATTATTTCTGTAGCGTCCAAATGTTTGGCTTGTTAAAATATAAACTGTTGGGCTTCTTTTCCCTAATGAAAGCAAAGTAAACCTGCTTTCTTCCAGCATACCTCCATGGTAAATATGTAAATTTCGAAAACGCTCACTCTCTCATTCTTTCCCCCAGTCTATAGAGGTTCAGTCGTGAGTAAAAATGTCCATTCAAGACTCTCAACAGTTTCGTGTTTTATAATCCAAGCCCTCCTTATCATGTCATATGCTCAATACTTCCAAATCACTCATATTTCAGCTAGAGTGCTTCTAAATCCAAAATACTTGATACGGTGTTTTGTGTCCCATGTTATGGTTAATCGTAACATTGGTGAACTCCAGCTCAAATAAATATGGTTTTGCCAAAAACTGCAGAAACTTCTCTCTCTCTGCACCGGCCATTTTCATTCTCTTACAAACAAGGGATAAGCAAACGAAAATGGCTGATGCAGAGAGAGAATGAACCATGTTTATTCAAGCTGGAGTTCACCAACTTTTAGAATAAGATTACACACAACACAAAACGCTGGATGAGATGTGTTGGATTTAGAAGCTTTTTACCAAATTAAGAGTGTTTTGGAAGTATTGAGCCTAGGACACAATAAAGAAGACTTGGATTATACCACATGAAGCTGTGAAGAGTTTTGAATGGACGTTTTTAGATAGTTTCAATACTCGTACAAGTGGATCTCTATGGACGGGGGAAGAGACTGAGATAGTATGCATTTTTTAAATCACCTGTTCACCGTGGAGGGACGCTGAAAGGAAAAAAAATTCTTCAATTTAAGACATCTGAGGGTGAGTAATCGATTAACAAAACAGAATTTGCGGTGAAACATCACTTGAAGTCAGTTTTCTTTCTTCTGTCTTCATATAGCACATTTCATACACAGACACATAGTAAAAAAATGTAAAAATGGAGACAGACAACGTAGAAATACACACACGTAAATAAAATAGCTGCCCATCCAGTGCACACACAAAATACAGTTTTTGTTTCCATGTTGATATGTTTGTTCTCACTTTTTGCGCTCTCCTCCTTTCTCCCTGTCAGCTCTAACGCCAGCCCATCAGAGGGCACCCCCGTCATGGGGAATATCGGCTGCACACCTCAGTCCCTCCCCAAGTTCCAGCACCCATCACACGAGCTGCTCAAAGAGAACGGCTTCACGCAACACGTTTACCACAAGTACCGCCGGCGCTGCCTAAACGGTACACACGTTTTCTCTGTCATATGGTTAGAGAAGAACTTCTGTTCATCTCATATTTTGAAGTAACCCTGTCTACATGATCTCTCGCCTCTCCACCAATCACAGAGCGGAAGCGGCTTGGAATCGGCCAGTCACAGGAGATGAACACACTCTTCCGCTTCTGGTCATTTTTCCTACGAGATCACTTCAACAGGAAGATGTACGAGGAGTTCAGACAGCTGGTGGTCGAGGACGGGAAAGAAGGATACAGGTGAGAGCTGCGACAGTTGGTGGATTAATGCTTTTTAAAGGCAGAAGTATGTGCTGGCATGAACTGCATCTAATGGCTTCGTTCCAGTCAGAGATGAAGGTCGGAATTTACCTGTTGAAAATTCCAACTTTAACCTCCAAGCATGCGAGGTGCACAACACTAAATGTAAAACATAAAAAGCTCAGAGTTCTCTGGAGCCCAGCAGAAGCCATAAGCTCTCCAGTGACCATTTCTCTCCAGATGTCTCCCTTAACGAGGGGGGATGTGTGTGTTTCAGGTACGGTTTGGAGTGCCTGTTCAGGTACTACAGCTACGGTCTGGAGAGGAAGTTCAGGCCGGATATCTTCAAGGACTTCCAGGAGGAGACCATTAAAGACTACGAGGCTGGTGAGAAATCATAAAAATAAAAAAAGACGAGGAGGAAAACTGACATTAAACAAAACAAACAACATCCAGCTGTGGCTTTGCAATACAAATAAAATCTCATATTCCGAAAACCATTACTTTCATGATGAGATATAAGTAAACAATACAGGTTAATATGAAACAATAGAAGTTCTTCTGTTGTCGTGTGACATGTGTCATATCATGCAGCTTTAATCTCAGCTGGAAGGCTCTACTTTGAGATTCACCTAACTTGTTTTCTTCTGTCTGCCATCTTCAGGCCAGCTTTATGGACTTGAGAAGTTCTGGGCCTTCCTCAAATACTCCAAAGCCAAGAACTTGGAGATTGACCCCAAGCTGCAGGAGTACCTGAGCAAGTTCAAACGCCTGGAAGACTTCAGAATCGATGTAGGTTCTTTTGGGTTTGTAAAGGTGGATTGGTAGCAATCTTCAACCCACAAAAGATGCCTAAGCTCACTCTCTTGAGTTTAGGAAACTGTCCTAAAATAATGATGTAGTCCTGCTGCATGTGCTGCATCCACAGATTATCAACAACCAGGTTACTTCAGTGCATGTAAAAGCACCTAAATATCTACATAACCTTGTTTCTCTGAGTGACATTAGTGCATGTAGATGCATTGATTCAATATAGTTTTCTAAAAGTTGAAATTCCACCATCTTATTTACACTGTGGTCATTTCTGCTTCCAGCCGCCAATGGAGGAAGGAGGCCGCAGAAGACACTCATCCAGTGGGGACGGTCGCCGCCGGCATCCCTCTCAGCCCTCCAGCCGGCCGCACAGCCAGGCCAGCTCAGGCCCGAGCCCCGCCGCCACCGCCCAGAGCCCTGCAGCCAAGGATGATGCCAAACCCACCAGCCTGAAAGACCCTGCCGCCGCCGACCCTGCACCAGATGCCAAGACACTGAAGTAACTCTTCGAACACGCCGGACAGCACGGATCAAATCAAACACATCTGCGAGTCGCTCGTTCTCTCTGCGCCACAGGAGGGGCGCATCCCCCCTTCATACAAGCATGAGATTTTTTTTTTTTTTTCCCATTAGCAACATTTGATTGAGAAATAAGGAAGACAAATAACTGATATGGTTTAATTAGTTTTAATTTTTGAGAAAATTTTTTTGTTTTAAAGAGGCAAGAAGTGGATGAGGTGTCAAACACTTTGTTTTTCTTCTACAAATCATTGCCAGTCCACACGGTGGACGGTTAATTCTGGATTTTTTTTTTTTTCCGTTACATATTTTCATGTGACCACCCCCTCGTCACTGTCCTGCTGGCTGAAAGACATTTGAGTCCTCGCCCATATCTCAGATTTCTCATTGTTTTTCCTTCAGCATGTGTGAGATTTGAGACTTGGAAATAGTTTGAACAACACTGAGCTTCTGAAAGCCCCGCGAGAGGAGTCTGCGCTGCTCCCGACATCCAACCGGACCAAAATGGGTTGAATCGAGCGACTGACATTTCCATCCGCAGAGCCCCCGCTGCTGTAAGCTGAGGGGCTAAATATTCAAAATTTTTGATTTTCTGTATGGCTGGACATTGAGGGGAAATATTAAAGAACCAAATGATAAAAATAGAGGAAAAAAAAGACTTGTACCAATCCCTCAGTGTGGACACGATCATTGAAAGTTGCCTTATTTTAATGGTTTTATTGCTTCTAACTTGTGCCCGCCACCTTATTGTCGATTGTACAGCATTGAGATCACCCATGTATCCGGTCACCATTTCCAGCAGATGCCATAGGGTGGCGCTCTGTCTGCCAAACTGTTCCCCTCACTCCCCTCCATCACCTTTTCTGAACTGTCTTCCAAGTGTCACACAAGTCTGTTACAAGTCCTGTAATTCTTCCCTGTGTTTGCAAGTCGTGGCTTTTTGTGCTGAAACACGTCAACCTGGTGGACGACTGTCGCCTTCCCCATTCTACATTTAAAAAAAAAAACAAAAGAAAAAACACTTCAGGGGGATGGAGAGTTGGGAAGAGAAAGGCCCCGATGATCCCTGGGTGCTTCCTGACCACCTCTCCCGCCCCTCCTCGCACCTCTCCTGTCACACGAGCTGCATCCATCCGTTCATCCATCCGTTCGACATCCATCCATCAGTTGACGTTAGTGACGATCAGGACTGGAATCATCAATCTGGATTACTTGAAGAAGCGATGGTGACGAAGAGGAGGGCCGTGGTGCTCTGTCGCAGGTGCTCTGGTTGGAGGCTCAGACGTTCAGCCTCTGACTTCACCGCTGAAACTGAAGTTCGCTGAATGGGCCGCCACCTTTTCCTGTTTCTCACACACACTCACACACATACACACACATCAGTTACAGGCACAAATACTGACACAGGTACAAATGTAGCAGCGTGAGCAAGCTGATTAGAAAACACACACACACACACACACAGCTCGTTGTCTTGCCTCGCTGTGGAGAGAAACAAGACTGAATCGTTCTTTCGCACTCTGCTCAGTCGTCACTCTTCCTTCAGTCAGATGTGTGGATACAAACATCTTTATCCAACTTGAGTTCTGATGATATCAAACAGCAGAGTGATTCTCTTTCCTCCACTCATGTAAATGTGAATTTGACAGATGAAGAGAAATGATTACAGCTCCCTGCTACTCATTTTGTTTATAGAACAGATTATATATTTGCCTTACACGTGTATGTACTCTCATTTTTTTTAATGGTCTCATGATTATCTTTTAATGCTTTTTAATTTTCATTCTGCAGTGTTTCTAGTGTTTTCTTATGATGGAGGCGGATGGAGGTTTGTGTCAGGCTGTGCATTTCAAAAACAGGAGCGTGATTCACAACACAAAAGGGAAAGTCAAGATCAGGGCGTCAACAGGTATTCAGTGCGACAGGAAATCTGTTAAGCTTATAGTATTTCATGTTGAAATCACAGTTAATTTGTTCTTTTTTTCTTTTGTTAAGATGACAGAGCAGCATGTGTTAACACAGCTCAAACTAATTTTCTATAAACACTATGCCGGCAAAGTCAAAAACAAAGAAATGTTTTGATTTTGGAGGTTCAGACTAAAACTCTGGAGAAGAAAATTTGTGTCTTAACACACGTGGAGACCCAGATGGCCCACTTTCTTTTGACATACTGCAGTGTTTGTTTTGAGAGTCAAGCAGTATAGTCACAGGAGTAAAAAAGTTCAAATGCATTTGAGGGATTAAGTTTGGATGAAGCCTGACAATTTTCAGTGAAACTGTTGTATTCTTCCTGCTGGTTGTTGTTCCAGCAGGTTGGAGGTAGATTTGACATTTGTCCTGTCAGTGTTTCTGTTCTTCAGTTCTTCCTCTAAAGCCACATTTGTTGGAAACATGAAAATGCAAAGCAAAGCTGTACTTGTTTTTTTTTTGTTTTGTTTTTTTTTCTCCTTTTGTTGGTTTATCTTCAGGGAGATTTGGATCCGTTTCAGAGGCTTACAGTTGATGCATCAAAGTGTTTACCGGAGGTTTAAAGACAGAGAAATAAGAACTACAAAGACAAGAAAAAACTCATGCATTTCTCAAAACCAGCGAAGCCTTTAAGCTGAGCTGGTGTGTGTGGCTGCAGGCATGGCAGACTGCCTCTAGGGGGCCTTCTTCCAGGGACAGTCACATGATCCCTCCCTCTAATGTGATCAGCACCTGTCACCGGACATTTGGGACGTTTCAGGTGTTTTGGGAGTTTTCAGCCTTCTCCTTCAGCGTAGAGCTGCTGCTAGCTGTTCAAACAGACTATAGGGGGCGCCGCACCCTCCGCTCTTTGGCCAGTTGGCCAGACACTAGAGAGATGAGTGATGGACGTGGAAATGGAGGGAGGAGCAGAACATGAGAAGAGAGGAAGAGAGAAAGATCCCAGCTGGGGTTTGTGACGTCGCTCAGAGGATTATGGCTGGTAATGATGTCTGGAGACTGAAAAAAAAAAAAGGACAGACTTCCATAAAGCCATATAATAAGATATAACTGTATATGAACCATTAAAATAGTTCATTACATTACAATATCCTAGGCTTGTCATGAGGAAAAAAAGATGAAAACAAGGAAAAAAGGAACAAAAAAATATATAAAATGGAAAAATGTAAAATACTTGAATGAGCTCTTGTATTATAACATTTAATATTCATAATATCTGCTTTGTAGGCTGATGTGATTCGCTATTAGTGTTATTTGTAATTTGTAGTAATTATGCTTTTCCTTTAATAAAGAAAAAAAACACAAAACGGACAAAAAAACCTCAAACACCGACTCCTGAGTGATTATTTCCTCCATGTGTGAGAATGAATGGACAAACTGAAACCACATAAGTTAGATTTCAAGTTAGACGTATCAGTGTGGATGTAGCATTAAGTACTGTTTTTTCTTTAGTAGGTGTTTTTCTTTAGCGTCCTGACAGCACAGAAAAATAGAGGAAACATGAAATTACACCTTTTTAAAATGTTTTAATAAACAGTCCAGTCAAAACATTATTAACATTGATTCAATCACATAGAGATCTCAGCAGTTTATCATTTATCATACAGCCGTTTCTGAGGCCTCCTGTGAAACATAGACACATTTGACATTCAAGGATATGTTTAAGTGCCACAGAAATAAAAGTGCATTTGTATTGTATGTCTGAGCAGCAGAGAGGTCTGGACTGATGAGCTTGAAGTGCTGTTTGTCAATAAAAGAATTACTACAATAACTTTTAAATTAAACAGATGCCACTAACGTAAAGAAAATTTACAGAGAGGTGCAAACATGTCATTTAGTGGCTGTTCAAAAGTTAAATTTACATTGAAACCACATAAATTTCTGAATTATTTTTAACTTCCTGTCAATATTTGGAAATGTTGAAATCTGTTTTTTTTTTTAAAGTAAACATTTTGCATTTTAGGTGCTTTGCAACAACTAACTGGAATTTTTTCCTACAGTTTTGTTAGAAAAAGAAATGTATCATTTTAAGC
This sequence comes from Naso vlamingii, assembly GCA_029822935.1. Lineage (NCBI taxonomy): Eukaryota > Metazoa > Chordata > Actinopteri > Acanthuriformes > Acanthuridae > Naso > Naso vlamingii. The sequence goes on along the minus strand of JAPQLA010000006.1, from coordinate 19,977,353 downwards.
ACAACTGGAGAATGTAATCTGGAGCAGCACCA
>JAPQLA010000006.1:19956613-19967490 GCA_029822935.1 Naso vlamingii | reverse complement strand
TCAACAGTGCTGAAGATCTGTAACCGCTTGGAAAGTTGGAAACCAGTTGGAAAGGTGTTGAGTTCTTACCTGCCTGCTGCTGCTTGTTGTGGCAGCTCCTCTCATGTCTGTAAGCACAATAATAAACACACAGTAAAAAAAGTTTATTTTTATCAGAACGACTGAATCAGAATAGTGTCATAACTGCAGTATGTATGACCACATTCTCTATTGTTATACAAATACAAAAAAAAAAAAAAATTAATTTCAGCAAAACAAATGCAAAAATCCTCTAGAATTACAGCACACAAAAGAGAAATGTACTGTCTCAAAATGACAATTTGCTGTTTATTTTTAAAGGAATGTAGTCCTGTCTCAGCCGGCTTTCAAAATACCTGTTTTTTTTTTAAAGATTCTTTTGGATGAAGATCAAGTTCTCACTGAAATAAGACAAACTCACAGTGTGTGCAAGTTTTACATCAAATACTTTAAATATTTCAATGGTAAAATAATTTTCAGAGTGCTGTGTGGCCTGGTGTAAAATTTACAACTGGAGGATTAAACTGGAGTTTAATCCCATTATAACCCATTCTTTCTACAGTGAGCACTTTTTCACTTCAATTCTTTGGATAACAGCCTCTGTCTCTGTTTGGGGTTCAGCACAAAATACAAAGTTCAAGCACACTAAAAAACAAAAACTGTGACTGACAAAGATTTCAGAGGCTGCGAACCTAAAACAATCACAGACTGCAGACTCCAACACACAAGGTTTTTCTTTTTTTTTGTTCCTTCACTTGCATGTTCAAGCTCCACTGTTGCAGACATTTATGTGTAAGATGATTCTGTGATATCTCAACAAGTTTTAATGCCAGTCAACCATGAGTGCGCATGCGCCGACCGTTCGCGCAGCCTGTGTCGGTTGCTCCTGTTTTCCCCCTCAGGGGCAATAGATATCTGATTCTGAGTTTAAGTTCAAAAGTGTGTTGCGAAGTTCATTCTCATTCTCAGTTCATCCTTAAAGGCTGAAAAACGAATAAATAAATAAATAAATAAACATCTTATAGGAAAATTGCAGTTGTTTCTTAAGCACTGGGCTATTACTTAGTTAATCACTAATAATTAGTAGCCTAATTATTTTATGTTTTTTTTTTTAAATTATAGTTATCTTAGACAATATGCTAAACCAACTACAGTCTCATAAATAAAAACATTTGCCTATTTTTATTTTATTTTGCCCCTCATATGACAGTAGAATGTAATATAAAGCTGTTGATTAGACTAAGATCAGTGTTTTTGCTAACTTGAAAACATCATCCACGTTTTGACAATAACAGACAAAGTGAAAAAAAAATGAAAACTTTATTTTAAAAAAAGAAAAGAAATGAAAGCATTAGGCTGAGTAGTTTCCTTGCAGCCTTTAAAGTTACACTGTGCAGTTTTTTTCAGAAAAGTGCTCAGATTTCCACCGCTTTGTTTGCGGATCATAACTGCGGTCACACATCTACAGCTGTAAACACAAACCGACTCCATCGACATGTGAACGCTGAAATAAATGACTGACTCACCGGTGACGCTTCTCTCCACCGTTAAATCTCTCCGCGGTTTCTCTTCTTTGTCGCTTCTCTGGGCTTTAAACAGCCAAAACCGACAGTGTTTATCACAACAACCAACGACTTCTGATTGGCTGCTTCCTGGTCAGCTGACTGAGGCCGAATCCGGAAGTGGTTTCAATTGCCTTGAGATGTGAAGATGTTTTTTCGTCCACCAGCATGTATCCAGGTGAAGGTTGAAACTCAGCGTGGAGGGTCGTGAGGGGGAAAAGTACATTTGAGTAACAAGTGAGAGGAGAAAACAGCAGAACACTCTTTACTGACTTTAAGCCGTCAGCATTTAAAAAGAACAAACATGGCATGGAGTGCTTTCTGTAGCCTACAAATACACGTGGGGCAGGTCTACTGCAAGTTTACTAGAATATTTTCCTTTTCATGCTACTTTATAACATATCCGTTTTCTCTGGTTGCTAGATTTTACATACAAACATTACGACACAAAATTAAGTTTTATAGGTTCATTAAATGTTATGTAACTCACGTGAAACAGGCTGTAGTGGTCTATTAAATAATTCAACCTAGCCTTATCTTTCAGCTACTAAACTGCTAATTAATCATGAATACATCAGTAATAACAATAATAATAATAATACTGTGACAATATATAACTAGGTAGCCCACATTTTGCAGATAATAGATCTACTTATACTTGACTTGCAGGCTAATCAAGTAGCCTATTTTCACATTGTGGTATTGCCTCATTTATTTAAACCCAGTTTCTTTCTTTCTTTCCTTTTTTTAAAATTTCTAAATGTTTATTGTTTTTTATGCTGCCACTTATTTGCCTCTTGTGGCTTTTAAAGAAAAATTACTTCAAAAATTGCTTCACTGCTTCAGAGACATTTTTTGTGATGCAAATTCCTTTTAGGGTTTGGTCTTTGCTGATGAAAGGCGTTTCTCCTTGGGGATATCTGACATGTCACATTAGGAAACACCCAGGTGTAAATAATAGAATAATGGTGACTGAATTCCATTTCACTGCTTCACTTCATAGAGTGTTTTTTATTTGTGAGTGTGTGTTTTTAATGTTTTTTGGATAACAGCAGAGCTCAGTGCTTTTGGTCTTCTCATGGGAAATGGTGAATAATGAGGAATATTCCAAGACTTCTTATAAAAGGCCAATTAAGGAAAAACTGCATCTTGAACCACTAACAGGCTATTTGCAAAACACATCTTTCATTTTTTATGTGCGTTATATTTTCAGCTTCCCTTTTCAGATGTCTTTGGTGTTTTGAGTTTATTTGACCCATTGAGGTTTAACTTGAAAGGTGAGGGTTTTTTTGTGCTCTTTCTTCAAGACACATTTAAATATGTCTCCCACGTGCTGTTTGCTATTTACAATGTTCTGTGTGCAACCCCTGTAGCTTTAGACGGTGAGATTATTGATGACCACAGGCTGTACACACACACACACACACTCACACACTGTCCTCTGCCTTCTCATCATTTCCTTCAGCTATCACTTAACACTCCCTGACCCAGATAACCTTGTGCTCTGTCTGCAGCTTGTATCACTCATTATTATCAGGGGGAAGTCCACCATAATCATTACGTAAAATTAGTCATTTTCAAGGCTAGTTTGTGAATCAGACCCAAACAACCAGTCTTATTAAAAAAAAAAGTAGAAAAAGCATTTTTATGGTCTTAAACTCTTAACTGTTGCAATATGTACTACATGTACATTTTATGACACGTTGCACAAATAAAATGGAATGCGTTGAGCAATTCATATCAAGATATCTTTAGTGTTCTTTTACATTATGACAGACTGGTGATATTATGTCATAAAACCATATTAATGTTCTAGCCACCATAATCTGCTGTGACAGAATAAAACGCAAACTGATTTATTTTTTTTATGTCAACAGGGTCCTGACTTTGAAATCTATTCTTAGATCAGCCAGCAGGGGGTGCCAAACCACATTTAGCTGAATTTTACTGTAAAGTTTATTGAACCCTTAATCATATCACTCTTATAAATTATATTGTCTTAATTATTCTGTTATCATATCTTTATGTTTTCTGTCTTAAATGATAAAAATAATGAGAGGCCAGCTAAAAATGTAGATCCTTTTTTTCTGGCATGTAATAAAAAAAGGCTCAAATTCAATCGAACTTTTTATTTTTTTTTAACATGCCATAGGAAAAAACAAAGCTGTTAGAGTGGATCAAATGGTATGTGTGGGCTAAATATTTTTTCTTATTCTCTCTAAAACTATAAAACTAGAAAAATGTCTACTTGGCAGAGTTATGTATCATTTGATGAAATTATGAGTTGATCTTTTCCATGTAAACTTTCTCCATGAATGATGCAAAAAGCTTGGTCCTCCTGCAGAGAATGGTGCTTCGATACTCAGCACATGTCTGACCTCTGGTGGTCAGCTGCTGCCACTGCATGAGTTCACGGAAGGGGTTGTGGCACACATCTGTCACAAGCAGTCACCTTCAAACAACCACTGAGGGGCAGTAAAGCGTGGACTGTGTTTGGATTCAAATATGTCAAGACATGTTTTGAATTTTGAATGCTTGTGTGGGAATTTTCAGGTTTCATTATTTGATAAAAGAGACACACTACACTTTAATTTCCATGTGATTGCGAAATTCAGTTAAAATACATGAAAGTTTATGTTTTCAATTGATATATTTATATTTTCACAGTTTTAAGAAAATTATAATAATAAATGCACCAGTGTGGCTCCTCTATGGTCCTCTGTGTCCTCTGACTTCTATGGTAACAACACTTAGAGACATTTTTTGTGACACAAATTCCTTTTAGGGTTTGGTCTTTGCTGATGAAAGGCGTTTCTCCTTGGGGATATCTGACATGTCACATTAGGAAACACCCAGGTGTAAATAATAGAATAATGGTGACTGAATTCCATTTCACTGCTTCAGGCTCAGGGTCCTGGTGGTTGGCTTTGTAAATTGCATTAGTGACACCTGCGCTTTGCTAAGAATTTATTTTGTGACTCTTAGTGAACATTTTTAATCAGGACTATAAGTTTGAGATTGTATTTCAGCATGGGTTGTGGAGTTAATGTATTTGATTACTTGGGAGATCTATGGCTCACATAAAAGAAATGATCAAAATTAATTGATTTATTAAAAAACAAAATAAGAGGTAATTAATTCTGATCCACACTCCAGCACTGTAGATGGCGGTAATACTTACAGTTGGTTGCCACGTGGCACAAAATAGAAAAAAATAGAAGAACTAGCAGATGCCTTAACCATGTTAGGAGAGTGTGTCCTTTTTTTTTAAATTAATCAAATTAATTGAAGGGAACTACAGTGAGCAGACCTTTATTTTTTCTTTGTACCTATTAGGGAGAGACAAATGCCAGCAGGGTGACGTACAAGTAAACTGCAAAGGTTAATTCAGGTGAGATACAATTAAATCGCAGCACGGATAATCAATTTAAATCCTATCCAACCCCTGCAATAGGATCTAGGACCAAGGATCTGAGCTGCAGCTGACAACATCTGCAAATTTGACCTTTGTCTGCCTTAGTCTTTGCTCTCTGTATAATGATTAAATCAAAAATACACCAAATCTAAGTCTATCTCCCTAATGACCAAACCCTCCTGCAGCAATGTGCTGAACAAGGCACAAATTTTTCACATTAATTTAGCAGGTAAGCCCATATACATCAAATACAGTTTAAAAAATACACAGTAAATGCATGTCAGCAAGTTCAGCATCTTGATGCTGGTCAGACTTATTTTGGCTTCTTTTAAAGTTGGAATTCAAAGTTTACGTTTTTAATGACGGGGCTGCATGAGTTTAGCTTTAGTTGTGTTAATTTGTTTTGTAAAATCATTGTTTCACTTGCCTACAGTGTGTTTTCACTCCCATATAAATTGTAGTTTTTATTATAGGCTGTGTTGGAACAGGCTGATTGTTGCAGGTATCAAAGGAAAGTCATTTGCTTACCCTTTGATCTCTGCAGCATATTCACAGTATGGCCCTGTTTATATCATACCATATATCAACATAATAACTGTGCAGAAAACAAAGAGAGCACAGTCATTCTGTCATTCTAACCAGCCGATCCAGACTGCTGTATTTTATTATGTTTCCTAACCATAATCCTTTGATGAGATTATATCCATGGTGCTCAGAGGGTGAATCCAAATGACTTTTTTTTAAAATCTGCCCACTTTTCTTTGTGTGCCATTTTCAGGTAAAAATTTCAATTTGTCCAATAATGTCTGGACATCTATTAACTATTCATGATAAACCAGGGTTATGCTATTCGTGTGGTCATATGAATTCAGCCTTTGAGATTTTGCATCTGACAGATTGTTTTCATTGAAACTGTTGGCTAAGCTTTCCAGAGGTCTCTAAAATTCACTTAGGCCCAGTATATGGACATAAGTAGGCCATGTTTAAGGGGTTTTCCCTTCTTTGTTCTCAAAAAAACAAACAAAAAACCTTCCTGGTCACACTAGCACTGTTTTAAATAATCTCTGTTCAAATAAAAATGCAATAACATAAAAAAAAAAGCTGTCACGAGCATGCAAAACCAATAGCTGTCAACCTTACCCTAAAGTAATTGCTTAAGGAAAAAGCCATTATCAGAGGGCTAACTGCAACTTCAACTGAGGTCTGACCGTTTTTTGGCTAAGATCCGAAAGGTTGGCAGCGGGAAAGTCTTGTTGGAGTGTTTATATTATTATATTATTAATGTAGTGATCTCTGTAACATATTCTGATGTGTTCTATGCTGCAAGGTTGCTATCATCGCTATGGAGAAAGTGGTGCATGCTCTGTCATCAAACATAAGCAGTAACGGTGCACAATCTGATGTTAAAAGCTGAGATTTTCCTACATAAAAACACTTAAAAGGAAATTTTTGGATATACTCACCCTGTCCAGAGTTTTCCAAAAGATCTATTTTCAGTAACCAAATACTGTGTTTATGTGTGGTCGAAAGCCAAACCATGGGGCCAGATGCACTGACACAGATAATTTGGATACCTGCGTATCTGTAGGCAAAGGTTTGTTACTCATTTTGAACATGCAATTCCACTTAAAATACCTGATTTGCTTATTTCTTTTCTTTTCTTTAATTCTTTTTTTTTTTGATTGATTGATAGAAAAAACCCCAGTCTGATTTATGAGGTGGGGGCAGGGGACTATTTTCACAAGGTGCCCAGAATCAGTGACACCCCTGGGCAAACAGTTGGATGTAGCTAACAGTGGGCCCAAAAGCGCTATTTGTAATATTACCTCAGCAATACTTAAATGTGAGAGTTAGCATCGATCTGCTCGGGAAACAGTCAGCATTTCGGTTCAAAGCACGTGCTTTCTCGTACAAAGTAACGGTGTAAAGGGTTAAAGATCATCTCGTGCAGATTCGCATTCAGCAGGTTTGCTCTCTGCTCTCCAGTTGCATCGCTCCGCGAGCAGCGCTGGCTGGCTCGCTCCGATATTTCAACTCGCTGTGGATTGTGGGAGTCGAGGACTCTGCCAAGGCTTGTCACCGGAGAACCGGAGACATTTTCACCGCGTCCTGTTTTGTAAGTAATTTGTACACCGTCATGTCGGGTCTAATATGCTCGTTTCCTGTCGGCTGAACCGGTCTCCGTGCGGCGTACGGAGCCGTTAGCGTTGCCATTTCGTGTCTTTCTGGCATGGAGGCCGGGAGCGGAGACCGTGCTGCTGGAGCTGACAGGCGCGGAGGGGAGGAGAAGGAGGAGCGGGCAGCTGCCGCCGCTCCGCCGGGGTTAATTCCATCAGAAAGCTCGCTGACCTGAACGGCAAACTTCAGTCGCGTCGTCTGACAGCTCAATTTTAGCCGTTACTTTAGTCGCTCAGTGTGTAAATAAAATAAATGTAACGGCGCGAGACAGCCGTTAAGCTGTTGGCATGCGGAAATGGTTGTCATGTCAGTGATCAGCGGAGAGAAATGTCCAGTGTGGCGGTTAAACCCACCTACCTACACCTGACCGGAGTGGAGAAATGCCGCAGATGTTGTATCTGTTCGCTGCCGGTCAATAACGTGATAATTTCACCGTTTTCATTAATTTTTTAATGATATGATGTACCGTGTGTGTATTCTTTGCATTACAGCAGCTTTGGGAAACAGCCTGGCCTTTGGTGGGGCTAATTGATTCAGTAACACACGGCTAATTGGTGCCTGCATCTGGTAAAATGAAAAATGACTTTAATCATGTTTTTGACATGTTATTGAATTATCTACGGGATTTACTCGGAATATTACATTTAAAAAGAAAAAAAAATCAGAGTCTAGTATATTAAAAAAAAAAAACATAGCTACATGCATATGTACATTCAATAAATGGCCATTCCCAGGATGCTAATATGTTATCAATAACATATGCGTTTGCAGCAGTGATCAGACAGCAGCATAATCCATCTCTACTTTCACCTAGTGTGACATTTAGGCTGCTCATTTGGCCTGAGGGTAATCAAAACAAAACAAACAAGAAGCCCTAAAGTATGTAATTGCTGTAAATATCTTGCCTAAAATTCTGAATGACCTTTGAAATTGTCACGCCTATAGGTCATCTTGGGGATTTGTGGTTGAGAAGGAATTAAAAGCAGAGAACTTCCTGCTGGTTGTTGTTTTCCAAGAAGGTGATTAACAGACTTTAGTTGAAGGGCCTGGCCCTAAATGCATCATGACAGTACTAATGTTATTATAAATTGTATGGTAAGGTTTAAAGGATGTTATATTTATCAATTTAAAGAGTGAAAGGGTATCGAACATTTAATAGCCACTGATTTCCTTATTGTAATAAAACACTGCCAAAGTATATTCTGTCATGAAAATACGATTTTACTATGTTTTCAGTGTCACAATTTAACAGCTGGAAACTGTGAAGATTTTTTTAAACTTAGGTGGAGTCCATTGCTTGCAGCAGAAAGTTTATCTTACTGTTTTATTGTGATTCATCACTTCCTGTAGTGAGAAGTTTCCTAATCTAACGCTTGGATCTCACACAATTTGTGCAAGTCTCCTGCTTTCCAGTTTAAGAAAAATTTTCTCTGCTGCAGCCTCTGTTTGTGACTTCAGTTAGTACGTTTGTGTATGCTTCCACATTAGCTGTACTCTCTAACTTATATTTTTCTCTCGATAAAGAAAAAAGGTCAGGATTCAGATACATGAATGGATTCTGGTTGTGTGTCCCTGCAGAGCCTGACACTGGTAGCGGTCTCAGCACCATGTCCAGCCGAGGAGGAAAGAAAAAATCGACCAAGACGTCCCGGTCCACCAAGGCCGGGGTCATCTTCCCTGTGGGACGCATGCTGCGCTACATCAAGAGGGGCCTGCCAAAATATCGCATCGGGGTGGGAGCCCCCGTCTACCTGGCTGCTGTCCTTGAGTACCTGACTGGTGAGATTTGTTTTTTGAGAGGAGAGGATGTACATTTAAACAGAGAGGCTACCTTATCTAGATAGTATGAATGTTGTAATCATTGATTTTATCTTTTAAAGAATCTTTGTAGAGATATGTGATTTTTATTTTTTTTTTTGTTCTTCACTCATGTAGCGGAGATCTTGGAGTTGGCGGGTAATGCCGCCAGAGACAACAAGAAGGGTCGCGTCACGCCACGACACATCTTGCTGGCCATCGCCAATGATGAGGAGTTGAACCAGGTCAGATGTTGCACCTTCCAGAGAAAACATTTCACACACGTAGCATTAATGTAAATTTAATATGATGTCACACTTACTTTAAAATGATCTAATTTGTCATTTCAAAGACAAAAAACAATGGTGTTTTCAATCTGCGCCCTGTTCCAGAAGCATGCTGTACACAATATCATTCTACTAAGTTTTTTGTGTTGATTTCTCATCTTCCAGGTGGTGTGGTACCACATGAGCTCCAGTTTTTAACTTTGTCTTTCTGTCTCAGTTGCTGAAAGGTGTGACCATTGCAGCAGGTGGAGTCCTGCCCAACATCCATCCAGAGCTGCTTGCTAAGAAGAGAGGAGCAAAGGGAAAACTGGAGACTCCCGTCTCACCGGCCCCCGAGAAGAAACCCAAGCCGGTCAAGAAAACAGCTGCCAAGAAACTGAGTGGGAAAAAGGCTGGAGGGAAAGCTAAGGTACGCACTCATGTGAACACAAGTGTGACGTTTTTGATTAACATTGAATGTTTTTGTGGTCAAATGTGAATGAACAGCTGTCATTAAGTGTTTGTTTGCCTACTTAAGAGCACCAGAAAGACTGACTTGTACCTGTTTGACCACATAACATTGTTGTTTTGGTACACTTATCAGTTTGTAAGGGTCAAACATTCAATTTAAAATCTTGTAAAACAGACATTTGTTTATTATTGAAAACAAGACCAAGAGGAGGAACAGCAGGAACAGAAACTCAAAAAATCTGAAAGGATTTCATTTAAATGTACCTGCAGAGTTGTTAAAAATAGGAAAATGCCAGGCATCGTTTTGTAATCGGCTTATAGGTTCATTTATTGTTGAGCATTTAGTTCCTTTAGTTTGTGTAACAGAGAACTGTGCCGTTCAAACTCAGGTAGCAACCGCAAAAACTCAACTGAACTAATTAAAATGCAAAATGTTTCTCCTACAAGCAAGCTGTGGCGTGATTTAAACATGAGACAAAGAAGAGAGAAATAAGAAATAAAGAGATAAATGTTTACATATGACTGGGAGCATTTCCTCAAACTCGTAAATAATGACAAATTAAGATCTTGACTGAAGATCATAATCAACTAATATCTGATGTACCGTTAGTTTGCGTTCAACCTAAAAAGTTATCAAGTATGTGTCTGATGAACAGTGGTGATGTTCAAAAGGTAGAGCTTAAATTATGGAAACTAAAACAGCGTTTCCTACAGAATCAGATTTTAATTGTGGGGGTGTTTTTTCAGGGGAAGGCGACATGTGTTACATGACGAGGAAATAGAATGTGCATTACTGCATTTACTCTATCAGCACTTAAGTGGTTTTGAGTCTCACTGTCTGCAATTTAACATAATGCTTAGTTGCCAGTATGGGTGGTAACTTTTTTTTTTACGCTAATGAATAAGGAAAAATAAATAAATAAATACGCAAAGTGAAACTGTTTAAAAATATATATTGACAACAGCTAAGTGACCAAAAAGAAGTTGCAGCGGCTCAGCACGAGTGTAGCTGTTAGCTGGATGAGCTTGTGCTGTTAGCGGTGCTATGATTCAGCTATTAAGTCTTCGATTTTAAAAAAATGCAGCTGGGTGAACGGCTTTGCTTGTGTAGAGCTACTGCTACCTACTTATTGTCAGCACACACACACACACACACACACACACACACAC
>JAPQLA010000006.1:19938088-19952795 GCA_029822935.1 Naso vlamingii | reverse complement strand
GCGGTGCATTTATCAGGAAAGTGATTACAGTACATATGACTCTGCACAAAGAGTGCCGGCTGTCAGTCTACATTTAGATATTAGACATTTCTGAAGGGACTTTTGTGCTTTTATTTTGATAGGACAGCTCAAGAGTAGACAGGAAATAGGAGAGAGAGAGAAAAGGGATGACTTGCAACAAAGAGCCACAGGGTGGAATCAAACCCATGGTTGCTGCAGCGAGGACACAGCCTCTGTGCGTAGGGCACCTGCTCTACCAACTGAGCTACCAGGGCACCCTTTTATTTATTTATTTATTGATCGATTTTAGATGTCAGTCTTCATTTAGATAATATTGAAATGTAGATGTCTCTAGAAACGCATACGTGCAGCTTCATTCATTAATTCATTTGTAAAAATGATCAAAAAGTCAAGATATCCCTCCAGTGATGAGTGGTGTGAATCTGGTTTTAATTAATGGCTTTGCTTCCTCCCCTCTTCCTTCTTGCTGTCCCTCCTCCTCGGCATGCCTCCCCCTTCGCTCCCCCCGCCTCCCGCTCTGCAGCTCAACCTTATCCACAGCGAGGTCAGTAACTTGGCTGGCTTTGACGTGGAGGGGGTCATCAACCCCACCAATGCTGAACTTGAACTTAAAGATGATCTAGGTGAGCCCCCCCCCCCCAAATTCCCCATCCATCCATCCTTCCATCCATCCTCTCTGGTCCCAGTGAGGATTGAGGTTTAAAATCCTTGACTGTTCAGCAGCTCGACAGTAAACTGTCAGATAACTAAAATCTATAAGAGGAAGATTCCAGGCTGCTGCAGCCTTTCAAATGAGCTTCTTCCTGCAGGTCTGTTCATTTCCCCGCTGCGGGCACGTGTTGGACAATAGCAGAGATATTGATTAAAATTACCATATGTGCCATATGTGTGGCTCAAATTCATCTAATTTTTTTAGTTTCTCTTCCAAAAATCACTAATGTATGATATTTTTGAACAACAGTTAAAGATCTAAGATCTAAACATCCAGTTAAAAATCAGATTTTTGTAATATAATGCTTCTCTTTGACTCATATTAGCAGGTTCTCTTCTGTTTGTAATAATGGAGACTTTTTCTGATAACCTCATTGCATGATCAGAAAAAGAAGTTTATCTTAATCCTATTAATCAGATGAGATCCACTTCCCCAAAAAATGATATATTAGACGAAAATGAGCTTTTCGGGTTGATGTAGCTATAAAATCTCTAATAGGCCAATTATATATTTTTTGCCTTGGATTTTGGGCGTCTTTGTAATTAAAGCTCAGTCAAATTATCTGAGGTTTACAGTAAAACCAAGTGAAAGATAGAGCCATTCTCAGAGTATTGCTGTTGACTCATTTTTGTGTGTGCAGTGAAATTATATGAAATGAAATGAAAAAAAAGTGTCCTATATGTTGATGGTGTCGCCCACAGTGAAAACCTGGTGGGAATCTTACCTTTGATCTCCTCTAACATGCAGGAACAATGAATAGAAAAAAGAAAATCATACTTAAAAAAGTAAGACGAGTTTCTGTAAATACATTCAAGGATTTTATCAAAGCTCCTCAGAGCAGTGATGCTGCTTGCTCTTCCCATTGTGTTGAAGTGTTGAGGTTCATTCCAGGTTGTCCTCCTTTCTGAAGGCTGCCAGAGCTCAAAAATGCTTCATAATGACTGTCATTACAGGACAGTAATTGGATGAAATAGAGCACCAATTTACAGGAGAAAAACGGACATGAAGCTCCTGTTAGTTGCTCACTGCAGCCTGACTGTGAGGTCGGTGGTCTGGAGAATGAACATAAAATTCTTTGCTCATTTTACTGAATAAGAAATTAGGGTGACGCAGTTAGTCAGAAAACGGTTAAAAAAAAGAATCGCCCTGGTAATGTTTTCAATTATTAATCACACAAATAAAATGTGAATATTTTAAACTGCACTCAAGCTTCTCTTGAGTGTTGCTGAGTGAAAGCTACAAATATTTACCATGTTTCCTTATTTGTTTTAAGTAAATCTGGCTAACTGTGCAGTCCTGCGTCCTAATCACATGATCAGTCCCACTGTGTCACAGTTGCTTCCTTGTTTCCTGTGATGTCCTCAGCCAATAAGGAGCAAGCTCACTTCTTTCTCTTTTCCTCCTGTTCTTCTCTTTCATACTTTTTTTTTCTCTCTACGTCTTTGTCCCATCTTATTGCTCCTGATCACTCACTGTGTTTTTACCACCTTGTTGTTTGCCTGTTGTTTGTCGTTGTTGTCATCTGTAGTTGCAAGTTGTCCAAGCCGACATTTCCTCCGTGGAGAGCGACGCTGTCGTTCACCCGACCAACGTCTCCCTCTATACAGGTGGTGAAGTAGGTAAAGGAACCACCGACTCCGTGGAGACCGCGAGTGGCTGTCTGCTCTCTCTCTCTGCGTGCTCCTGATAGTCTGCACTGCAGTCTGCGTGGACAAACATGACAGCAGCAGCTCAGTTTTTATTCTGCTATTATTAAACCGCTTCTTTGCACTGAAGAAAACCTTTTTAACCCACAACCCAACTCCCTGCATACTTGCTTACTGTAAAAGCTTTACTGTAGTATTTATGTAATTTGGTGAAAGTTTGACTGGAAGAACTGTTATTGTACAGTGAGGGAAAATTACCTTGCAGAGGCTTGAAAAGTGCAAGCAGGGGCTATTTTATATATGCAATTAAGTGCTTGTGGGAAACTCCAGCTTCCAAGATTAGAAAGTCAGCTGCCAAAGAGCATTGCAGTCACACGCTATGTTTCAATAAACCTCACCCAGAAGACAAACTCAGTGTGGAAATCGTGAAAAGGATCATTTGCATTTGGCAGTTTACCGCATTGAAAAAGGCGGTTTGCTGGCAGCTGACTTTTCTCAGACGTAAAAGATTTCAGACTTTTTATGCACAGAAAATGAAGAGATTTCAAAACAACTCCCACTTGCAACAGCACTCTGTCTCTCAGAGCGGGATGCATGAAGTTAACTGAATAACTTAAAACATCTACATCATTGGACTGAAGCAGAAAAACACAGTTTTTGAAAAACAAAGCCTCCTCATTTATTTGACAGGGTTGGTTCAGTTGAGATGTTGGCACAAAGTGGTCTACCAAAAAAGTTTAACCTGCCTCATCTGTTGCCAAAATGTAAACATTAAAATGTATTGCTGTTATTCAATTTTTTTATTTTTATTTTTTTAATTTTCAGTGTTTCCACTCAGGTGTTTTTATGGGAAAATTGAAAATGTGCACAAAAACAGGCTGATGGAAAACCACCTACTGTTGACCTGTTTAATTGTGATCAGCAGAATATTAAATAATTGCGGGCGGTGATTTTGTGTTTGAGAAGCCTTCAAATTCATTAAAGTGACTACGAGGAACTTTTTCCTATTTATGAAACAGTCTCATGATTCCACTGATGATTATAGATTTACTACAGCAACAAACAAGACCCTCAGTGAAAAGACCGCTGTTTTTATGGAGTTACTATTAATACCCATGATCGGGTCCAAATCTCTGCGAACTTGGGCGAAACAATTTTTTTTTTGGTTGTTCTGTGCAATGACAATAACATAAATGTATTCCATGCTTACGGTTGTTATTTTGCACCTTAGCATGTAACATCTATGCAAATTGATGTGTAACGTTAGTCTACAGAAACATTACTGCCATACAACTGGCTTATAACTTATTTCACAGTCACATATATATACATGACCTCATCGTGATCCGTCCTGCATTCTCTCTTTCACTCACTTTCAAAACAAGTGCCCACATCGCCAGTGTTATGCCGAGTTCTGCCTGCCTGGCACGCGCTACCAAAGATCTTAATGACAGTAGGCGCTTGTGTCACTGCTGCTTTTGTCCAAAGGGGCCGCTAGAATCAACAAAAACTAAAAGTTCCTCATTGTCACTACCCAATGTAATTACTCATTTAGCAGAGTCCTGAGTTTTATTTTATTGTTTACACGTTACCTGAAGTGACACACCCCTCTGACCAAATCAGCTTGTTGCATTGTTTTAACTCTGTAATCCTGCTTCATGAGACAGACAGTTGCCGTAGTTAAACCTTCCTTGTTTGACCTTCCCAAAACATCAAGCTGACAACAGTAAATTTTCAGTCCCAAACAAATTTCAAGTCTTTGCAAGTTCATTTTTTGTTATATGGGCACGAGCTGCAGCCAGCCAGCAAAAGATGTGCACATGCAGGGTTTATCCTTTTTACATGGTCGGCCCACATGTTGTTGTGCACAAATGCTGTAATATGTTTCCTTCAGTTATCAGTTAAGTGTTAACAGAGATGTGATCTGCATATAGCAGTTAAGTGCATCATGTAATGCATACCAAAATGAAGTCCTGGTATCACACTGCTGTTTGTTGTTGTTTTGATCTGCTTGGCTGAAATGTGGGCAGTCTTGGACTCATTCATCCTGTGACCTCCGTCCCCTCGACTGTGCTGTCAGTTCAGCTGGTTTGACAGATAATCTAACAGGCTTTGATTTCCTGAGGCCTCAAATTAAAACTACAGAATGTCAGTTACTTGTTATTTTAATTAATGAGCAGATGAACACTATAATAATACATCAGGCTTCCTGCAGATTGGCTGTTAAATAATCAAAATTTCTTTTAGAGGCTGACATTTAATTACATTTTTCTCTTCTGTTTGTTATTAATGAAATTGAAGCCAGAGTTTTAACTTTTCTGGCCCTGGTAGATTTGAATCACCTCTCTCCTTTTTGGTTTGCTTTTTGGCTTCTCTCTTTATGCTAACTCAATTTGTAGGTTGGATTAATGTGGAATGACTTATTTTATCAAAATAAGCAGGAAAACAGTTGAATTTGCTCTACCAATGATCTCATAACCTCAGATATATCTCTGTCTCCTCTTCAGAGTTGAACCTAAATTGCTTCCTGGACTGTGTTACTTGAAATGTGTGTGCAAACATGACAGAGCTTTTACATCCTAATCTATAACATGCTGCTAGCCATTTTTCCTTTTTAAACAAACTCTTTACTCTGTAATTTGCGAGTGAAAGAAAATACCCTCGGCGTACTGCAAATAAGCCCGTATGTGAGGACAGAGGGAAGTAATTAGGGACTGAGGCTTTAATACATTAGTTGAGCTGACTCAGAATGAGTCATTTGGAAAAATGCAACTTTTAAACTTTGCACTTCATTTGTGAGACATTTCCTAAGACTTACAAATGAAGAAACACTGTGTGTGCGGCATTAAAGCTCAGAAACAACTGACAGCATCGTTGTCTGCCTGCTTGCCTCCCTACCCGTCTGTCTGTGTCCATGTCTACCTGCTAGCCTGTCTATCTGCATGACATCTTACTTCTGTCTGTCTGTCTGTTTGTCGGCACCATGTTGGGATGTAATCACTCCAGGCCTCTCTCTCATTGACAGGCTCTGCTCTGGAAAAGAAGGGAGGAAAGGAGTTCACTGAAGCGCTGCTGGAACTGAAGAAGAAAAACGGCCCTCTGGAGGTCGCTGGCGGTAAGTGCGCAGTGCAGATAATGTCGTGGGTTTGCCCACCAGCACCTGCTGCTCATCTTATGAGCAGAGTTTGATATTTCTGCCTGGGGAACCTGAAGGTTCTGCCAAGTTTGGTTTTAACCTTGAGCAGGTCAGATTTAAGCGGAAAGTTCCAAAAACTGAATTTCCTACAATAGCTGCTGGAGGCTGACCGATTAAAACACTCAACTTTTCAGCTGAGAAAAACGTGTTTATAGTTTGGCACAAACTACTGTTGCGGTCTCTGAAGGTAAATCTTGATCATGACAACTTTATAGAAAGTTAATTTTTATACAAAAAAGTTAATTAAATAATATTGTGGCTCAATGTAGCAGTGTTTATCCTCCCCAGCTCAACTCTCAATATTCATATATTTCATTCACGTAATACGACAACCACAGAGAAATTATCCAAACTTGGTTTTGTCCCGGCCTGTATTTGAGAATCTGCCTTTTAAGTGTTTGTGTTCATCACGCCCCCCCGCCATTACTTGAGACTCAGCTTTTAATTGACTGCAGGTTTTTATTAAAGTTCAAAATTTTTTTTTTTTTTTTAGAAGCTTCAAAGCTACCTTGCTCTCTTTAGATTTTTGTATTTTTGTCTTTGCTTTGTTGCCACTATTAACCGTTCAGATCCAGCAGATCACCAGTTATCCACTGAGCGATTTCAAAGCGGCTAAGCACTATTTAAGAAGATTAAATGTTTAAACTTTTGTCTTTTCTGGACACGCTACTCATCGTTCGATTCAGTAGATTTTTCACTAACGATTCCACTCTTCATATATGCTTTCTGGCTTTACAGTTTTCTGTTAAAAGCTTTTTTATTTGAATATTCCTAATAGAAGAATGTAATACCACTAGAGGTTAAACTTACAGCTCCAAACAAGTGTGAACGTGAATTTACAAATTGAACTCAGTTCTCAATGAGCTCAATGCAGTCATCCCTTCTGTCATCATCCTGTTTTACGTTGGTGCTTTTTCTTTTCCTCTGCAAACTGACGTTCCATGACTTTCTTCCAGTGTCACCATTAAAGGAGTTAAGCCTCATTCAGACCAAATCAGAGGTTGTGGTGAAAGTGGGAGTTCTCCCATTCATTTTAATGTGGGTAGTCTGTTTAAGCTGCGGCTGTGCAGACTTCCAAATCGGCAGATCAGACGAGGCAGAACTGAAGAACTGTGCCTGTGCAAGTACAAAGATGTTAATTTGCATTTGCAAATGGGCTGAGGCTCCCACAGCACCACACAGGCCTGCGGTGATCGCCGTGACGCCGGATTTGGTCTGAAATGGCCCTTAGGAATTACAAATTGATCTTCCCAAGCACCACCCAGCTCTTACGGCAGTGATGTCAGTGTGTCCTGTAAATCTCTCATCACGCACATATATATACACACACTCACACACACACACACACACACACACACACACACACACACACACACACACACACACGTACACCAGGCCGGCTGAACAGGGCTCGGTCCTTTTGGCTTCTACTTCCACATTCAGCAAATGATGTGAGGGCACTGCAGCACAGCTTAGCTCTTGGACATGAACACTCTGATTTGACGGATTTCTCCTTCTCTTAAAGGTTAAATATCGCCAGAGTTTCCTTTATTATTGAACATATTTGAAAAACTTTGAAAAAAAGAAATGATCGAATACATTTCCTATTGGCACGTAATATCAGTTCCTGGTGCACTTGAGTCTTCAGAGAGCGATATTGTTTTAGCCCTTACAGATTATTTTGTCTTTCAGTCCATTTGTCTTCTCTCCCTCTTTCTGTCCTTCTCTTATTCTTTCTCCACTCGTCTCTCGCTCATTATTCGTCACTCACACTCACTTTTTCAAACGCTCCCCACCTTCACCACTGCTTTCTCTCTCTCTGTCCCATATTCAGCCAAGGTAGCTCAGCATCATAATCCAGGTCTCTGTGTGAAGCTCATAAATAGATTACCAGGTGACTGAACACCAAGCCAGCGGAGCCTGTCTGGGATTTTGGGGATCTGGATCGGCCAAACGGTCATTCAGACCAGACCTGGTTCAGAACAGCCGTCAAACAAGTTCTTCAGGATGTTAAAATACTCGTAGAAAGCCTTTTTTTGGTCTGGATTTTGTAAGTGAACTTCTAAATTTTAAGGCCAGGCAGGGTTATTCTCCAAGTTATTCAAACAGAATGTAACTTTAATATTCCAAAAACAAGTAGACCATAAATTGAATTTATTTTGTAATGCATAGTTCATTTAATAGAACGATCTCCTGCATAACTACGATAACTGTTAGAGGACGTGGAAGCTTAATAAGAAGCAACTCAATGAAAAATTTTGATTCCTGCACAAACCTCTTAACCTTTTTTGATTTATTTGGAAAAAAAAGTTTGATGTTTCAGTCTCAAAGACATTAAGTCTTGAAAAAGTCTTTGAGACCGAAAGGTCAAAGTCTTTTTTTAAATGAATGCAAAGGTAAAGACTTGTGCAGGAATCACAGTGTTTTCTCGGAATTAAGTCTTCCAGGGGACTTGATTTTCCTGCACCACTAAGTGAGCAAGAGGTGTGTGTGTTGTCCTAACTCAGCTTGATAAGAGGCATTTGCTGGTTGTTGTTTTGCTGTGATTTTATCACCCGTACTCAGAGGTTTTTTGCCTAGTGGGCTAAATGAAATGCTGCCTGAGAGATTCAAGCATTTAAATTAAAATGAAATGGTTAATAATTGACTGGAAATAACTACGGATTACTTAGCATATGTTTAAGTGTACAGTTACAACAGAAAGAATAACAATCAATCATTTTAAAGCAAAGTGCCAAACATTTCCCAGTTCCAGCTTGTCATTTATGGAGCTTTGCTGCTGTCCTGTGAGAGTAAACTCAATATCTCTGGATTTCATTTTATAGCAATGAATGATGTTGCGCAGCTGATATATGGTAATTATTGCGTTCATTTTGGACTCGGTGTTCCTTTAAAGGTCAGCGCTGTCACTATGGTTTGGAATTGATCAGTGGTACAAATTTTGTGCCAAAGTTCAGCAAAGTTGAACTAGACAAGAGAGCTCAGATTTACTTTCCCTTCCTGAACCGAAGCAGCTGTACACATCCGTCATTGGTGAGGTCCATGCAAAAACAAAGTATCTGTCAAGAGCATCAACGTTCCCTGATGAGCAAACTACGAGGACACTAGCTGCTTCTTTGGCTCAGTGCCATTATGACTACACCTGCTTATCCTGGTAATGGGTTCAAAAATCAACTGAAAAAATAGACTCTGAGTAAGTTAGTATAGCCTATAAACCTAAAGTATCTCGGTTCGCCCAGAGTCTGGACTGGAATTTTGTTTTTTGGAATTTATCTTGTTTTTAGTACTATATTTGTCTATGGCTGATGGTGGACGATCAATTAATTGATGGTGATTAATGTAATAATGGGAGGCGTGGCATGCATGTCCCTCCTTTGCCCCCTCTGCTTTATGTCAAGACAACAATGGAAATGAGTCTTGCAACTTGTTTGTGTTATCCTGAATGCATTTTCAATACTGTGCATTTGTATATTGTATTATTATGTCAGATAAAATCATTCATTTGTTCATTTAAGTTGAAGCGGTCATTAGGTCAAATAATAACTTTGCAGGAAAAGTCCAAACTGCTTCTGTGTGAAGCCATGAAACCTGTGATCATCATCATCCAAACACACTTTACCTCACACACGCTCTCGCTCCTTTGCTGTGTGAAGTCTCTCCATCCTTTCTGTTTGCCATCTGGAAATCAGCTCGTCCTCGTCTTTGACTCCGGTCACATGTTCGCTGTGGGCTTGTAAAATCTGAGTGGAGGCTTTCTCACTTCACAGTCTAGAGCTTTGGCTGAGTAATACCGACTACAGCTGCTGATTTTACTCTTCTGTTCTTTTGTCTTTTCTATTTCCTCCCCTGTTCTTGCTCTTCTCCTTTTCTTTTTTTCCTCTCCAGCTGTCTGGAGAAGTGATTTCTCCGGCCCCCCTCACTGTAGAATCCTGGCCAAACCGTTTTAAGCTCTGGGAGATTTGCTACATACAATTTTCCACCATGCAAAGTGTTATTTTAGCGTCACTGGCCTCCAAACTCAACTTTTGGGTTTTGACTTCTGACAAAACTGGTTAATGAAGCTTATTTTAACTGTAGACAATAAATGTGACACAAGGAGATCCAGAAACATGTCAGAAGTGAAGTGAACTCACGGTGTGGTTAAACAAAACTACAGATTTATCTAAAGTTATGCTGTAGCACAGTAACAATTTGTCTCTGACAAAGTAGGTAATTATTCGCTCTGCTTTGTCCCCATTGACTTCTTACTTTACCAACCATTCTTCATCCTCTCTCCTCTCCACCTCTCAGCTGTGTTGACTGGCGGCTTCGGGCTGCCAGCGAAGTACGTCATCCACTGTAACAGTCCAGGCTGGGGCTCCGACAAGTGTGAGGAGCTGCTGGACAAGACGGTGAAGAACTGCTTGGCTCTGGCCGACGAGAAGAAACTCAAGTCTGTGGCTTTTCCCTCCATCGGCAGCGGGAGGTAAGAAAACAGGAAGAAGCTCAATGACAAAGTATGAATCATGTAGTCTCTTATTTTGGGGTGAAGATGCAGTTTTTTTTTTTCAAAAAAAGCCATTTTAACACAAAAGTTGTTGGTGTGTATGCAGGTTCCAAACACAGGTGAACCTGCTAAGAAAAGGAGATTAACTCTTTCCCATTGCCGTTGTATGAATCTGTCTTCCCGGGATGTCATGAATATGCGGTGGTTACTTTTCTGTTTTTTTTTTTTACCCTATTTTAATTCAGCCTTTCTTAAACTCAGTGCTGACTGAATGTTTGAGTGCTGCTTGAACGGAGATAAATGGACTGAGTTCTCGGTGACAATATCATGTCTCCTTACTTCCTCCTTCCCTTGAATCAGGAGAAGCTCTTGTCGTCTTGCAGCTGTTGCATCTTTCACAATATGAGAACAAACTTGCCTTTGTTAACTATCATGAGACACCTAAAAAACAACAACAAAAAATTGATTCAAAAAAAAAAAAAAAAAAGATTCAAATTGATTCAGCTGACTGGAGCTAGCGTGACTACGACAGAGTGATTTGACCTGGGGATCAGTTCTAATTGCACCCATTCAAACTGCAGAAAAAAAGGCAGATAAAAGGAGTACGAAGCTGCCAAACAAGCTGCAGATCACCACTGTACCATTTATCAACTCAAGGAAGTCCTTATTCTTGCTTAAGCTTTTTCCTTTAACTGGAAGTCATTTACGATAAAATGTCGTTATGTAAACACTTTGCGAACCTGGTTCCAGCCAAGAAACTGTACCTGACTAGAAGAAATGTTTTTGTCTTTTTTCTT
This sequence comes from Naso vlamingii, assembly GCA_029822935.1. Taxonomy (NCBI): domain Eukaryota; kingdom Metazoa; phylum Chordata; class Actinopteri; order Acanthuriformes; family Acanthuridae; genus Naso; species Naso vlamingii. Next base: position 19,941,937 of record JAPQLA010000006.1, on the reverse strand, counting down.
TGATGTCATCATAACATCATGAGTGGCATTATTGCATTGTCAGCAATAAAATGTTGCTGTCTCTGCCCGCTCGTTCATGTTTTCTCTGTTTTTTCTGCGTGAGTCAAAACAGGAGTTTACATGGTTTCCCTGGCAACAGTGATAAACACCTCACTTTGATCTGGAACAATTTAAACAAACATGACATGTATTGGAAAAACAGTAAGAGTGTGAAAACAGCACGCGGAGGTTACATCAGTGATTCCCAACCTTTTAACAAAGCAAACAAACGTCACCGCCGGTTTCATGTTGCACACCTGTGAGGTTTTTAACCAAATGGTGATGTTCCCTTTTTGAGATATTTCAGTCATTTAGTTTTAGAGGCCTGAGCAGATAAAACTTCTGGATTTAACTAAAAAAGCAAAGATTTAGAGAAATGACTTCAAACTAAAAATTTGTTTAGTAGAAATGCAAGATCACTATAAGCAGTGTTGCTCCGAGGTCAGTCAGTCTACGGCACTGGTTTAGTTAAATGTAGAGGGTTTGGTTTTAAATGTGTACACGTAAATTATGATGGATGCTAAATCCTGCTAAGTTCGGTTATCAAATAACTTTTACTCTAGTGCTATCATTAGGTTGACATTTTTGCTTTATGGTGAAAAGTTCAGACAACTTTTAGTATTTTTCAAGTGTTACATCCTTCTCAAAACTAATTGTGATACATTTTGTGATCCTGACTTTCTATAGCGCCCCCATCAAGTTAATCTTTCTAATTGTCAAATACTTTGGTTTATGACCAAATACTTGTAAAACTGTTGACTAAATAGCAAATGTTAGCATGCTAACGTGCTTAATTGGTGAAAAACTTATTAAATGTTACAGCTGCTTGACACTAGAATGTCAGCATGCTGATGTTATAATGTAGCTCAAAGTATCTGCCAGCCAGCACGGTTTGTAAATTTTCATTTTTTAAAATTTCCTGTCATGTTTGTCATATTAGAGCTTTGTTTTTTTTTTTTTTGGTCTGGACCCCCAGGTTGGGAACCACTGGATGTCTGGGAGTAAGCTGAAGTCTAAAACAGCTTTAGACTGATGTGCAGAGTTTTTAATACTCCTGAAAAACTTCATGGTTGTAGTTTTAAAAATGTATTTAAAAAAAAAAAAAAGGTTTGTAAATTTAAAAAAAAAAACAACATGATTGTGTCCTCTTAAAATGTAAGCCTGGGATGAAAGGGGTTAAGAAAAGATCGGTTAAAGTTCTTTGAGTGTGTTAAATCATAGCGCTTGTGACTGAATCATCTGCTATCCAAAAAAAAAAAAAGTTTTGTCAAATTGTTTTCTTGTCCGAGGGAACTTTTCTGGTCCTCCGAGTTCAAACTATGTATGATACTGAAAAGATAATAACTATGTTCGTATGGATGCAGACCTCTGACATAACGAAAGCCACATTTATGGTCAAGTCAATAAAAAAAATGACAAGTCTCTCCAGCGTTTGACCGCATTTACCAAGCTTGTGTTCTTCTGTCAGGAACGGTTTCCCGAAGCAGACGGCAGCCCAGCTGATCCTGAAGGCCATCTCCAGCTACTTTGTGGCCACCATGTCTTCCACCATCAAGACCGTCTACTTCGTGCTGTTTGACAGTGAGAGCATCGGCATCTACGTGCAGGAAATGGCCAAGCTGGAGACGAGCTAAGAGTCCGGAGTGTTCGCCTCCTCGTTTCTTTTTTCCCACTGTTTTTTTTTCTGCGAGAAGGAAGGTGTTAGTTAGTGATTTGTTAAATATAAAGAGAAAAAGAAGAATCTTTCTATAGGCCGGGAACTTGTTTTGCATTATGTTTGTATTTTTCCTATATTGTTTTTAATTTCTTATCAACTTGTTCCGCTCTGGCATTTAAACGTAAAGTGCACTGTTCATTTGGCGGTCTTTTAATACAAACAGTGCCTCACAAAACTGATTTAACAAGTGAGAAGACTCACTTCAACATTTAATTTTTATGGTTTATGTGGTTAAAGACGTTATGAGAGATAGCTACACCTCAATTACCAGGCTTCCAGAGAAGTCCAGTGAATACGGGTTCATGCATTTAATGGCAGTAAATATACTAAAAATAGCTATTCTCTTTCTTTTGATCTCAAAAACACAAAAGACACTTAATTCAATGTATTTTTTGGTATCAACTGTGTGTTTTGGAACATCTCTGTTGTTAATAGTACTGTATAATGAAAAGGTAAAGCATTAGGAAAGTTCATTGTGCTCTACTTTGGTCTTTGAGAGACTAACTTAACAGAACTATGGAATGATTTTTTGTTTTTGTGTTGTGTGTTGAAAATTCCTGTTTGCCTTCATTCACAAAAGGCAAAACATTTGTTTCCTTGTGTGCTGCAGAGACCTTGAATTTCCAAAAAGAGTAATCAGTTGTCATGTAAAGTATTTTGTGCACTTCTCCTGGTACCATCATCATGAATTTATACTGTAAACTGAACACATGTTGGTCATCATTTACAGTAGAAAATCAATTTATGACAATAAATTACCAATCTGGAGATTGGAGGTTTTTGCAGGGCACAAGTGGTTTATATTGTGTGTTCCTGTGAGTGTTTATATAGATGGAGTATTTGTGAAATGTTATAGTAAAATATTGGACTGTAACATAGATTTTTATTTCTGTTTTAATTTCACACTGATTCTAAAAAGGTGCAGATAGAAAGAAAAAATGGTAAGACAGTTTTGTTTGTGTATTTTGTTAAGCCATAAAACAATGAGGTCATTATTGCTGAAAGTAGAGGCTCTCTGCTGTTTTTTGGTTCGCTCTTTCATTCAGCTGCCACTAGATGGCTCCCTGTGATCAAGAAATGGATTTTTCATCTCAGCCATTTTCTGTGCAACAGCAGGCCTCTTCGATTTGAGTTGGATTTGAATTGGGATTGATGGACGGACTGTATTTGAGGAACCCGGCTGCTCTGCTGCATTTGGACTTTTCAAAAGCCTAACTTTCTTATGAAAAAAATGTAAAATGCTTTCTAAAGAATTGCTACAATTGATGATTCTACAAAAAGTCTGTACACACTCCGGTAATAAAATTCCTTAAAAAATATCATCTTGTTCTTCGTGAAATTATGAGACCATGTTGGGGATTCTGACAGAAATTAAGGCTGCATGAAATTGAAAGAGTGTGAGTGTTAAGTTTAATTGAAACTTCGCTGTCCCACATGGAAACCAATGTGTTAGGTATGTGTGTGTGTGCATCTCCACTGTATTAAAGTAGCACGGTTGAAGTGTTGCAGAGCAAATGGCAGAAGGATGACACGCTACATTTATTGATTTTGCTCTAAGCCACATTCAAAGCCTCAGGATCTCCAGCTCAACCCTCAGCTCTACAAGCACATTTGTGTTTGTGAGCTGTGCTTATTAGGACCAACAGCCTCACTGTGAGACGAAGACGATTATTAGTGACATCATCAGGACATTTTGAGCTATCATTTTCAATCAGTTTTAGGGTCACTGTTGGGATTGGTAGGGCCAAGAGGCTAGAAGGAGCTTGATGTACGTTTGGTTATTAAGGATGAAAATGCCAAAGCTGAGCCTTAATATCAGTTTAATACAACTTCTCAACACTGGATTTCATTTTTAACATAAATAGATGAAACATGCAAACCTGCAAAATCTGGGCACAAATCATAAATAGAAAACTAAAAATTATGCAAGGAAGACATAAGACAACAATTAAGCAGCAGCAGCAAAAAACCAAAACAAAAAAAACCCCAACTTGGTTGAGGAAATATCTGCAAGATGGGAGCTTGTCAGCAAAACTTTTCACTGTCACAGCTTTAAACTAGTTGTGTCCCAGCATGGACCAACATAAACAACA
>JAPQLA010000006.1:19702941-19717376 GCA_029822935.1 Naso vlamingii | reverse complement strand
AGCTAGCAGCAACCCTCACTGTCAGCATTGTACTGGGAAGATATGCCCTGACGGTGCTGCTGGGGGAAAGGTCATATCAAGCAGCACTAAATGTGAACGGCTGTTTTAAGCCAATATGAACCTAAGACTGGAAGACACATTATCATGGAACCTCTGCTTCTATGCAGAAGTACTACACTAAAGAAAGCTTAAAAAAAAAAAAATCAAGGTTAATTTACACATGCTATGACAAATCACCGAGACACTGTGGCTGCAGATTACACAATCAGCTTCTATCACACTCATGTCACTTCCTCCGAGGAAAATGTCAATGACTAGCTGGCATAAAAAGTTACTGAGATTCTCTGACGAGTCTTTTGTTTTTCACACAATCTAAGTCTTTTGTTGGTGGAGACAACCCTTAAGCTATCACAGCAAGACATTGAAATACTATCTGAATATCTTACAATGTTATTGATAAACAAAACAGTTGTGCACATTTTGCGAATATCACCAGTGGACAGCACTCCTTTTGGCAAAACAGTCTGCACCACAAACTGAAATAAAAATTTGGATTCATCCTAAAAGGCATGTCATACTGTTACTTAAGAATCACATTAAGGAATCAATAAAAAAAAGCTTATTTTTAACTTTGCACCATTTCAAAGTATATGAGTGTTTGTGTCTGAGAGAGAGCCAGAGCCATCAGCCAAACAACATGTTGAATGTAGGAGCAGAGGGCAATGTCCAACTCCAACATGACAGCACTCTAGATATGCATATCTGCAGCACATGTCATCGACAATGACGGGGAAAAGGGACAAGACACACTAATGGCGCTATGGAGAAGTTATTGATAGGGACAGTAGGAGTTATCTTACAGAAACAGTGTCGTTTTTTTGCGCATAAGAAACAATTCCTTACACATCTACTTCGACTTTCCAACGTAATATATTGCCAGACGCAGACATTTTGCTTGTTTTGTCGGCTCTCTCATTTCGTCTCTGTCAACCTTCAAAATAGTGGCTGCCTGAAGTAGCACAGTCAAACTTACTGAGTACTATTTTAGGGACTGGCAAAGAATAATTTATTTCAGGGAAGTAACGTTGGGCAGAGCTAAGTAGCTAGGTACCATTTCACGGCAAAGAAATTACATGGTATCTGATTAGTACACAGACTGACATAATCGCAAATACCAACACCAGCTTCTTCTGCGGTATCAGCACAGTTTTCCGATACTGGTATCGGTATTGGAAAAACTCTACTTTGTATTCCTACCTGGCTGGATGTATCCCTGCGCAGAGGTGGGGGGCATCCTTGGGCCTGGGGGTTGGGTGGCACTATGGGACCCATGAGCTGGGGGTGCAGAGCTGTAAGCTGCTGATGACGGTGGCAGCGGCGGCGCGTTTGAGCTCGCAACTGTGTTAACATGATTAGCAACAGGACCATGGGGAGGTGTGTTCATAGAAGTTGGTGGCCCCATTGGTGGGGGCGCCGTGTTGTACGGCCAAGTGGGGACCATGGGCTGCGGCTGCTGTGGGTTTGGATAGTAACTACTCGAAGACACAGCAGGAGGAGGAGGTGTGGCCTGTGCTGGGGGTACTCTTGGGCCAGGGCTGGGGCTGGCCGAATGAGGAGGGGTATGAGATGGAGGAACTCCCATTGGAGGCCTGGTCAACAGCGGCTGGCCTGGAGGAGCTGAGTAGGAAGTGAGTGGTGCACCAGGCTGGTAGGTGCTGACTGGGGGAACAGGCTGGTATGGGCCAGAGGGGTATAGTCCAGGGCCAGGGGGTGCGGGAGCTTTGGCCTGCATTGGATTGTAGGTTGGTTGGTGAGTCATGCTGTAGCTGACCCCTGGCAGCTGCTGCAGGGCAACTGGGTTCTGTGATGGACCTGGAGAAGAGAGGAAGAGGAAAAACAAGCATGTTAAGGGAATCTACATAACAGGTTGATGTCTTGTCATGCTTGACCAGAGCCATTTTAATAAACTACTGTAAGGTAGCCTAATATAATCCTCAAAAACTCAAAAGCCAAGGCATTAGCTTCCCAGACAGATGAAGGCAGAAATGTTACTGATTCCACATCTGAAAGAGGTTTCTCTTTGTGATTCCAGGGTCTTTTAATTAAAGTAAATCCTAGGAGTTTAAATCTATTCAGTTCAAAAGGGTACATGAAACATATGGCACGTTACTGGTAGTGACAACACTAGGGGAAATCCACTCAAAATTCACCAAATTAACCATTTAACAGACAGCCCAGGTTTGAAACACTGTGGATTTGAGTCACTATGATCTGCCCTCAGTGACAGTGACTGTAGGGCTTTGACACAAGCCTGACCTGCCTCAACTGAACTCAGTAGTCATGAGACATGTTAGTTTTGGTTCTATACTGTGCAGTACCAAGAAGCTTTGTGTTTCAGAATAGTAGACAGTGCTAAATCTTGCCAGCGGCTAAAAAACAAAGTTATCTACTGGTCAATAGGAAAAGAAGGAGAAAAAAATGGTCTGAGGGGTAATTCATATCAATAAATATGGTACTTAAGTAAAATCCAATAACAGACAGTTATTACAGCATTTAAATGGCAGCAGTGTCTCATAGTTGTCTGCAACTTGAATGGTTACGTAATGCAAACAGATTCACTTCTATCCACTTAGTCCTACACCACATAACTAGAAGCAGAGCTAAGTAAGCAGAGTGAGAAGGGATTAGAAAACAACTCTTCTCAACGAACTAAGATAGACGAAGGCACATAATCCACCTCAAATCTTCGTCCTTCCTGAGAGGAGAATTTAAGAACTAAAGCTCCAAGTCAGCTATAGCTCTTGTCCAATCAGAGTGAACCTAATGCAAAATCAGACCTCTCAGCCAATCACATCACACCCAATAAAAGTGTGACACAAAGTTGTTTTTTTAAAGAAAGGCAAACAAAAATGACTGTAAATCCAGAATTAAGGGAATCAAAAAGAAACAACAGACATTTAAAGATAATTTTACTAAAAGTCATTTGCTGAATAATGATATTGACTGCAAGAAAGGTTTGGGATGGTGAATATTAACATCCAAAATGTCTACAAATATCACCTGAGACATTTAACTACAAACCTAAAACTAATCATATCTATTCAAATAGAAGATCTTTCCAAGCGAAAATGGGATAATACAGTTATTGTTAGAGATCCTCCAAAAATTCAATCCAATACTGCCAGTTAAACTGTTTTTCTACTAAATGTTAAATACATATCTAAAATAACTTTAAGTTCAAGTGGGACAATGTAGACTGACAACTTGAACATTGCTAGTGAGTATTTGTCTAACTAATGTTTTTTTCAGGATTACACAGATATTTCCACTCCTTAGGATTGTTCATTCACATTACAGATAACCCATGATACTGATTAATTTACAAGCGTTGTTTTGAAACTTATCCAATCCAGCTTCAGAGGCACACTTTCACGGTTTGTTTATTGTCAGTAACACACTGTCTTGAGATTGATTAAGGCTTGAAGAACACAGCTGGATTAACATCCTATAGTGACCCTCCTGATTCAAGGTAGATAATAATAATAAGATTAATGGGGAATGTAATGAACAATTGTAAGTATGGACACCTGTGTATCTACCGCTTTAGAAAAACAGGGACATTATAATCCTGAGCTGCTGTTTCCTGATCTGCTCAGCACTACAGAACTCATTCACATGTATCTGTAACAAAAGCTACCAAAGGCGGCACACAATCACAGTTTTGTCAGCTGCCACTAAGTGCAGTTGGATTGTTTTTCCTCAGCATTCATCAAAACCCTGTGGAAAGGTACAAGTAATCTCAAACTGAGGTAGGTTATTGGTTTGGACTAGAGAAAGCACTGCAGTAATACATCTGGATCACCCCCAATGTGCCACATGTGCAGTAAAACGTAGGATGCAAACATGTCCGAGCTCATATGGCTGCTAAAAACAGTGTTGCACTGCAGTAGTGTAATAAATGAACCTCCAGATTGCGTTATTCACGTAATTGCGTATTAAAAGGAAACTCGGAGAAATCCCTGAAAAGACATCTGTGAATTACTGGTCAGAAGCTAGATGTATTGATACGGCAGGAAAAGTTCTAGCTAACCCAGCAGCTTAACATGGTCAGAGTAAGTGCTAAGTTGACAGTGTGATCCCATCATCTCAGTTAGCCTGTGTTTAGTGGGAGAAGATGGGACACCTGTCTTAAAAATCATAATGACTGTTGGACCTCCAGTTGCTCAACCTGTTGGTTTGCCACTTCGATATAACAGACGTTGCTTAATTTAGATAGCATGTCGGTATAATTAACGTTACTATACTGTAAAGATAGCTTCTATTTTTGCTCTCTTAAGTCAGTAAGGTAACACAGGTCGAGATTAACCGCAGTTATCCCGACGTCACAGTTCCTGTCAGCTCCTTCTCGCTGGGCTACCTTAAGTAACGTTAACAGCCTTACTAGCAAGCCCGCTAGCTTACAGTTAGCAAATAGCCACAGAGACGAGACTCGAGAACTGCTGCTAGTGTTAACGGTAGCTTGTTACTTGTGCTAAGCGAGTTTGCTAATGTCAGTCACTTTGCCTTGATATAACTTTACTTACACTTGAATGTTACTCACCATTCGCATATGCCTGTCCTGTCCCTGTCCCATTCTGAGAGTTGAACCCCGCAGTTGACATCTTGAAATAGACACCAGGATCTAATTTAGAGGTGCCTGGTTGGCGAATAGCTAGCTGCGTCTTTAGCTAGCTACGTTAACTAGCTGGCAGTCGCGGAGTAACGTTTAAACCTGTGGCTCGGACGATGTGGCGTATATTCAAGGCGGGGTCTATAGCGACGTCTTCTAACTTATAAAAAGTTAATTAGCTAATTTGTTTTTATTACAGTTCCATGGCTATAACCAAAACCCCGTTTAACTACCTACGGGTGAGTAACGATAGGCCTTGTCAGAGTAATCGTGTGAGACACTTCTCCTCTTTCACCGGAAGTAGGGATCACCCAGATCGACGTAAAAATCGTCGGGCATGCGCAGTGTGTACACGTGGCATTTCCTCCGGTGCTCTTGATTTTCCAGTGTACTAGAAACAAGAGAAGACAGTGCATTCTCCGATTTTATGCACATTATTTTCGACAATTGCTCATTTAATTGGATGTGGCGGGACCACATACAAATTTGCTTACCTGTCCATCTAGATTATAAAGGTCACTGGAGTAATTACCGTGCATTGGAAAAGTGACATTTAAGTTCTTAACAAGATGATTTTTCTGACTTTACAGGCAACATAGTAAATACAAAAATCTAACAAGCTGTGAGCCATCATTTTGCGTTTGATTGTTTCGTTCAATAGATAAACCAGTCACATTTACCATAACGAAATTTTGCATTAAAATTGTAAAATATGTGTCATGAAGTCGTAAATTAAGAACAACACTTAACGACTGGGTTATTTCAGTTCCCCTGCCGGAAAGATGATTGTGAAACATAAACAGGAAGCGGCAGGGCCGAGATTTGGGGAGTTGTTGGACAGCCATTGCAGTGTCGTGGCTCAGTAACAAAACACGAAAAAAGAGAGAAGGACCTAGCATTCCGCAGGCTCTCTGTTTTTCGATAAGGAGACAGATTTACATGACTGAAAGGGCGAACACTTTCGGCAAATAACTCTATACCTAAACAACGGGTAAGTTTTTAAATACAATTTCTCAACATCATGTTTAGAACATAGTCAAATCTGAACGGTCGGCATCTCGGCTAGCAAATTATCCCGGCTCGAAACGATGCTACGTTAGCATTGCTAACACCAAGTTGGCTAACTCGCTTAAGAGCCTCGAAGTGGATATAAACTGAAGTCAGTCCACTGATATGTTTAATGTAACGGTGACATTTATTATTACAGTTAAAAAAATCACAATATGTGTAGTATCCGGTGTTATTATTACAACTATGAAGCAGTTTTTTGGCTAACTGCTGGTTAGCTAACCTAGCCAGTGACTCCTCGGTGCAACGTCGCCTCAAGAGAAAATGACACGTAGCTAGTGGCTTCCTGCTAGCCAGCCGACTAGCCGGCCTCACCCAAGCTTTTACGAAATTAAAATAAACGTAAATATCGAAACTTTGATATGGCTTCTTCCTCAGATATTTGGGCCTTCTGTATTTTTTATAATCATCGCGGAAACTGTCAGAGACAAATCATCCATGACAAATTAGCTGTGAAGGTAACGTTAAAGGTTAGCCACCTTCACTGCTACGTTGACAGTGGTTGTGATAACGTTAGTTGGGCTTTTTTGAAAACTACCTATATATTATAGATTCACAATCTTCCCGTAACATCTGTGTTGCTATACAACACCTGCCTGTAATTCTATATTAGATGGCAATTGATAACGTTAGACAGTTTCTTCGAGGAAATATATGTCCTGCTATTACTAATGTGCTAATTCGAGATCTGAAACGTCTCTAAAATGTCATTGATATGTTAGCATAAAAACCTGTTTTTGAGTCTAAATTATTCTGTGAGTACAGGGAACCATTTCCAGTTGTTGTTCTTTTTCTAGATATTGAAGAGTGATATTTGAGAGTGATATTAATCAGAGGAAACAGTCAATATCTGTTTATTGTAACTACGAGCTTGGTGATTATTGGAGTAAGCACTATCACATTCATAGAAACTTTTTTTGTTGTTGTTCAAAGAATGCCTACTCCTTTTAGAATTGCCCCCCAGGGATAAGTAAAGTTATTGAATAGAAAATTTAAGAGATCAGAAATTATACTGTGCTTAATGTGTCAACTTTAAATAATGTTCCTTAAAGCATCTGATAATTTAAATCATGACAGATGTTTCATTAATGGTGAGTTTAGCTCTGAGGGTATTTGTAGCAAAATAACTTCTCTCCACCTGAAGCGATTTTCACTGGACAAGCAGCATTTTTTGTTACACTTTTTGGTCACCTTAATGTGGTTGGTGTTCATCAGTTTGCGCAGTAAACCATTGTAAACAACAAAACCAAATCTATATAATCAAGTTAAGATTGCTGTCTTCTGTCAAATGTTTTCTGATGTCCTTTTTTTCTGTTTGCTTATTTGTTAAGTTTTCAAATTTATGTATACATGTTGCTCTTATATGAGCATAGCTTTGCCCATAGTTGTGGTCAGTTTCTGTCAAACTGTTTCAGGTTTACAGCTGTATCACGCCACACGTGGGACCGTCAGCGTCAGTCTGTAATGCCAGCCCACAGTGTCCAGGCAGCCAATGGTGGCAGCTGTGGGAGCATATGTGACTAGAGTGTAGCAGCAGCTGACGTGTAGTTCAGCTGTACTGCATGGTCATGAACTTTGGCTGCCTTATACTTTAGCCCTGGAGTTGTTTGCTTGTAACAAACTAGGGCTAGAGTTCAGAGCCAGTTTACCTGATTTTGATACCTCTGTAACCATCACTGAGTGTGTGCAAATGTGGTCATATGTTGCTTAAAATAGAGAAAAAATAAGTTTGTGTACTAGAATAACAAGTGAACAATACTGGAGTTTGTCTTGCAAAAAGCAACAAGCTGTTGCATTCAGTCAGTCAGAGAGTTGTTGATTTCACGCAGTTCCAGCAGATCTTATCTCGGATCCATTTGGTTGTGATTGAAATGCAGTCTGCCTCACTTATCATAAAAGGCTAAGACCAGGCTTTATTTCCAAGGCTCTTGCAGATGGGTTTTACTGAACAAAAATCTCATGTTGCCTTTTGGGGAGCTGTCAGATGGCATGTAATCATTGCTCTGAATCGCCTGTCCTGCTGTCCAAAGACTTCTACTGGAACATGCTTATCATTTGCTATAGAAAGCCAGTCATTGTTCTTATCACTAGTTACCACTATCTATATGATTGGATGAGACAGGCTGCATTTTCATAGATCTGAGTGGCTCAGGTTTGTTGCGAGGGTTGCTGATTGGATCCTATTGATCTTGTGGTCTATCTCATAATGTCTGATGCTTTTAATTTTGTCTGTTTGTTTCTGCGTTTTCAGGTACTTCATTCTGTAGCCTCTAAAAATGTACATGTATTTTTAAGCCACAGTTTTGTCAAACACTGTGCCGCCAACAAAAAAGTACTGTGATCTTAAGACCTGCGTGTTATTTAGTGAATCTCAGTTGCTGTTGCTGTTGTGACCGTTTCCTTATTCGTTCAGGAATTTGCTAATTTATCTTCATATTTATGCTCTTCCAAAAGTTTTGAATTCCAATTTATATTATATCATAGTAGTTAAATCTTCCACCTTTACATTCATTCCAGTTTTTCAGCATATGAAGTGAAAAGCGTAATGAAAACATAAACAGATTGCTGTTTCAGATATTTTCCTAGTATGCCGTGTCAACTGTTTTACAACTCTTCACACTTCATATTCTGTTAATGCTGTGGTTGAAGGATACTGTGTAAGTGTACATAGTCTAAATCCACATCAGTTTAATGCTCACACTAATTTCGTGATGCTAACCATACGGTAAAACCTCTTTCCATTTTCAGGAACAAACTCTGTGGATAACGTTCATGACAGGGTACATAGCAAAATAAATGAAACTGATGTGCCTCAGTAGTTGAATGGTTACAGCACATTTCACATGACTACATAGTTGCAGCCTTTGCGGGTTTGATTCCTGCCAAAAACCTTTGTTGCTTGTCTTTCTGCTGTGTTTATTCTGTTTCCTGTCTTCCTCTCATGAAATAAAGGCAAAAAAAGGTTAATTACTGAAGCCACTGATAAATATCAAGTAGGAAAGTAATTGGAAAAGGCACAAACTGTGTGTTCCGGCTAAAAATAATGCCCCATCTCTGTGTGCATTCATTACGGTTTGGGGTAATATGGTAATACCATATCCCGGGATATTTAATAATAGCAGCTGTGTCAGCTTCATTACCCTGACATGCTGTACAAGGTGCATTAAGAATGGTTGTGTGGTTAAAGATGCTATGAAAGTGATGGCAGGCCTTTTTGTAAACATGTTGTTTATCAAATAACCTGTTAATAAAGAGTAAAATGACTCTTTAGAGGCAACCATGATCACACATCATATTTTTGTTGTTGTGTGAATCATATTTCAGGGTTTCCCGCAATGCTTTATAATTCAGGTTGCCTCTTAGACAACCCCTCCACATACACACACACACTAACAAACGCTGCTGTCTACTCCCCTCTTTCACCCCGGTTGGTCCAACAAGTTCCACGGAGCTTCCACAACCAATTTTTGTAAAAAGAAAACAGCAAGAGGACAGTTTCAAAGTACTTTACATTTGAGGCACAAGAACATGGAAAGCCAAAAATGCGCCCAAACCCAAATGTGAAAGACGCAGCAGAAAAACACTCACAGAGAGTACTGACACTGTCAGTTTAGCAAAGCACCTGAAGGACCGACGCACCAAAATATTTGAAGAATTTCAAGAGGTTCTTATCAGCTCCCCTTTCATTACAACTGAAGCATTAAACTAAACGCTTCAGTGAACTACATTTTATATGTGATTTTGTTTGTTTCCTTCATTTTAATATAGGTTGTATTGAGTTACGTTGTGATGTGTTCAAGCGCTGTTCAGTAAAATTGAATATTTGGCGAAGATGACTTCATTGTGGTTAGTTCACTGTATTCTTGATTAGTTGAATGCATTCTTGAACTACCCTGACCACCACCACCTCCCCTCCCCCACACACAGCAGTAATACTGTATATTTCGGGGTATAATTTGGAAAAGGTTTACATGTATCAAAACTTTGATATTGCCCAACCTCAGCATTCATGTCTTTGTACTTCTGTTTTTTTAAGCCTCTTCTGACCTCTGCTCTGCTTTTTTTCTTCTCTTGTTTTTCAGGATTCAACAGCTCCGGATATGTCATTCATATGGGATTGGCTTTATTCAAGTTTCAGTGGTGTACTACAGTTCTTAGGTGAGTACTGGTTATCAGATACACTAACTCACAATAACTCAGTGTAAAAAGGTTTTACAGAGGACTTTAAAAAGTTTTGACTGCATTAGTATTTATGTTAATTTTAACAATCAAAATGGTGTTGCCATTGTGTGAACCACAAAGCTTCTTTTTTTAAGTGATGGATCATGGTTAATAGAGTTTGTAATTTTAGAGGATTTAGTGCAAGTCTGATTAATGTCTTCAGTGATAGCAAAAATAACTTAAAATGTAACAACTGCTGGTCTGTCTTCCACCTCATTCCTGAATTGTTAAGTAAAAAAGTGGGGCTTAGAATAATATGAACAATTGTGGGCTCTGTTCCTAGAAATACAGTCTTTTTTGGTCAAGTTAATAGGAAAAGACAGCTGCTTTGCAAGTGTCAGTTTACATTTTACCCCAGAGACTTGAATCTGAAACACAAATACCCCAACAGGTTCATAGGCACCACTCCCTAACTGCTTATTCACACTACAGGTTTCTATGCAAAAAAAAAAAAAGAAAAAGAAATCGGAAATGTTGCATCCTCGTCCTTGTCAGGCAAAACCCATCAGGTTATTTTTATCGTCAGAGCCCTTTTACACTAATGAGTTTCTAATTTACTTCATGTAGTAAATGAATGGATCACTATCATCACCAGCCACCAGCGCCAGAATCAACTTTGTTGCTCACTCGCCAAATTGAAATCATTTAAAAAAGTGCTACTGTAAAATAACTTTAAAATGGTCATGGAAGTACTTGTAGACCTGTGGTACAAGAACATTGTTAGTTTTTCTGATAATAAACATTTTTTTGTCCACTCATTTTTAAATCCTCCAGTGTAAAAATGAGTTGGATATTGTCCTGTTTTTGCTGACTATTTAAAAAAAAATGTTGTTGTGAAAGAATAAGAAAGAAATGACAGATGTAGGCCTATGTATTTTAACGCAGTAAAATAAAGTAAATTAAATAAATTTCCCCATTCACTCTAAGATTTACTCACCAAACCAAAAATCTACCCTCACTTGGCGGGTGTAGATTTGGAGGTGTGTTGTGAGGTGCACTAACACATACGTAGTCTGACTTATGGGTTTGATTCCCATTGGGGCCGCACTTACTACGTGTGTTCTTGCAAAGTGGCTCAGCTAAAAGTGCCCATTAAATGCCATGTGTTATGTGCTCTGGTGCTGACTGGTGATCAAATCAACTCACAACAATCTCTGATTTTGCGTAAATTCTCCCCTTGCTGTGTGTTTGTAGCTGCTTCTTGTGGAGTCAGTGTTGCCAGGTGTCAAGTGTGTTATGATGTCTGTCCAAACATCACATTCTTGTATCTGTATACCTGCTCACCAAAGCTTTGCTCTGTGCACCAAGTCTATAACAGCTGACTGCACATCTTTCCAGCTACACCACCGCAGCTGGATACAATCCACTGCCATTCTAAACAGTCTCTGTGTGTCTCCACTGGGCCTGTGAGCTGTGCACAACCCTGTGTCGTCTTCGCTGTGCTGTCTTTATGTGCCAGGTCTCTTTTTGGTGGATTTGCTTGCATCTCTATACATTAAATTCACTTGTGAAAGCTTAGAAATGCCCAGAATTTTTGACAGTTGACTTAAATGATGCTAATTTCCCTTTGTCCAGTAATGTTTCTAAGAAAGATCACATACTGTTTAATGCAGCCAAATTTAAGTTGTAGGCAATCTTCTTGTTTGTCAGATATTAACAAATTTTGATCAAGGCTCATCAATACTACCTTAAACAGAGGCAATCCAGTCATCTACAAGCATGCCCAATCCCTAATGTTAACTGAACATGAGAGGCACATAAAGGAACGGTCTCTCAGAAACATGACATGATTTTTTACCCCACCTTAAAATTGTGTTTGTGGTTGATGCGTTTATGCGACATCTAATGGAAGATCTTGTTATGTGTACCAGCTGCTCTTCACCCTAAGGCACGCCGCTAGTTTCTGTGTTAAAGATGATCCTGTGAGGCAGTTGTACCTGTTCTCCCTGTCAGACAGGTAGCACAGTGCTATCATGAGTAATAGTGACATCTAGCAGAGCTGACTCAGTCAGAATTTTCACACCAGCTGCGCATACGCTGACTCAGAGTGGTGATCACAAAGTCTTGTATTCTTATCAATAAAGGGGTTGCCTTAGTTACACCTTTTCTCCTGCATTCAATTACTCTGTGTATTTATGACAGTGGGAGAAAAATGTTGTAGGTTTGCCTTTATAGTAGAAATGACATTTTTGCCTTTTTAAGTTTAAAGTAATTGTATTATGAAGATTTTTGGTTTTTATCATGCCTGAATGTATAAGTGTGTGTGCAAAAGCATAGCTTAACTTGGCAAGAGTAGCTTCAGTTTTTTGTCTCATTTATCTTTAATAAGGACAACAACAAATAAGGATGAGAGAATGGTCAAATGAGAAGGTGGTGCATGTTTTGATGTTGCATCAAATGAACTATTTATATGGCTGAATTAAACATCTAGTGTTCGCTTGAGAACAAGCCTGAGCAAGGCAACTCCTATCAAGGGTCATTCCTATGTTTTGGAGATTGATTGATTGATTTTTTTTATTTTTTTTTCCTTTCCAAACCTAAATTATTCAGCAATGACAGACCCTCAGTGTCACCTGTGTGATCACTGAAGTTCACGTCGTGACGTTTTCTTATGTGTGAAATATAAAAGACCAAAATCTTTTTAATATACAGACATTGCGCCGATACCGATTGGTAATCGTCTATGAGCCATATTGGCTGATACACAGCCCATGCCAATCTTTTTTGTTGTTTTTGGTTTGTCTGTTTTGTGAGCTGATAGAGCAGTTTAAATAAAGTATGTGAAAGTGTAACCTAGGATTGAAATGTTGTGTGACTTTGCAGTGCAAAGTAAAAAACAGTCTTGTGTTTGTTTCCTATTTTATCAACAACAGGTTTTAGGTAGTCCACTCACTAAACAGAAGAGTACAAAGAATTCCCTAGAACCAGCGCAAGTACATAATTCCAGTCAGCCCTTCTTTCTGTGTCTCTGTCACAAGCACAAAGACGAGGGATTCGTCAGTTAATAGCCCCTCCTCCTTGTGCACACTCTGAATCCAAACATGATCATGCCTGCAGTGGTGACTTGCCGACTCTCACTAGATTTAGCGTCTTTACACTCCCACTTAGAAGGGCTGCCACTTGCTGCAGAAGTGGGAGTTCAATTGTTGTGAGATATTAGCAAAATGCAGTACTGAAGCACCTATAAACTTTCCAAAATTTCCAGTCTCCTGATCACTTTTTTAATATCAGTCGGTCGATCTGGGCATCTCAAGTATAATTTGATACAGCCTGTGCAGAAATAGATTCCCACTGCTCAGACTTATGTTCTGAAATGTGTCTGGTTTTCTTTCAGGACTGTACAAGAAATCCGGCAAGTTAGTATTTCTTGGTCTGGACAATGCTGGCAAAACGACGCTACTGCACATGCTCAAAGATGACAGATTGGGACAGCATGTGCCAACTTTACATCCAAGTGAGTTGATGCTACTCTTGTGTCCACATGCACATCTACACATTCTCATTCTTTTAGTTCAAAAACAGCCATGCCTGACGTTTTAGGTTAGTTAAATATATTATTTTCTTCCTCCAGCTTCAGAAGAGCTGACAATTGCTGGCATGACTTTCACTACATTTGACCTTGGAGGCCATGCACAAGGTATGTACTGTTAACTGAATTTTAGAAGTGTCAGGGTGACTTAAAGATGTCCTAGTTTTGTTTTCTTGGTTTGTTTGCTTTTTTAAGTCATTGTGTGTCATGTGAACCACCAGGAGCAAACATTTCAGCTAGTAACGTTTTTGTATGGCGAGCCACCATAGCATAAAGCAAAATCATAACATCATCTTATCCACTTCCTTAATACATGGGTAGTTGTTGCTGGGCTACACATTTCCAGGGACAAGCTCTGGAATGAGTCCCGCTTATGAAAAGGCAAAGTAGTGAGAAAACAATTACTTAAAACACAAGACATATCCTGTAGAACACTGACCTTCTTATGTGTATTTAACCCATGTTGGAACCATTTACTCAGTCTGTTTGGACTGATTTAGTGTGGAGCTGTCTGTATAATAATGTTTTGGCTTTCACTGGCCACAGTTTTCCTTCATTTACCTTGTTCAGCACATAAAGCAAATTCTCTCTTGCCAATCCTATTGCAAGCATAAGGCCAATAGGATATACATCACGGCAGTGTCACTGACTGTAAAATCTGAGTAGACACACCAGACTAACTCAGTCTAACTCCCATGTTTGTTTTTGTGCATGTGTTTCACACAGCCCGCAGAGTATGGAAAAACTACCTCCCTGCCATCAATGGCATTGTCTTCCTTGTGGATTGTGCAGATTTTCCCAGATTGATGGAATCAAAAGCAGAACTTGATGTAAGTACATGCTACCTTAAAGGTCATAGTCACATCAAAGAGCAGTGTTTCTGACAGCATTCATTATTTAGTCAGACTTTGAAAAACACATTTTTAGTTGAATACTTGTTTTCTAAAT
>JAPQLA010000006.1:19487766-19499410 GCA_029822935.1 Naso vlamingii | reverse complement strand
CACACACACACACACACACACATTCCTTCCTGTCTGTGCTCTAAAGTCAGATAATGAGAGGAATCAAAGCAAATTAATGAACTGAGAGATGATGAGGAAGGAGATGAAGAGGGGAAATGGGAGATGGGAGGATGGATGGACGGATGAAGCGTTGGGGAGTGACGGAGCAGCGAATGGATGGATCCGAAGGAAGGAAAGAAGGTTAAAGGAGAAAGGATGAGACGAAGAGATGGATGAGGAACGAGAGATGGAAATGTGGATGACTGGCTGGAGGGCCATCAGAAAAAAAACAGACGCAAAATGAAAACAGCTCGCATCCCTGTTCACTTGCCTTGTAAACAACCGCTTTCTCCAGGCGAGAGAGGCGAGTCTTGGGGGAGGGGGGAGGAAGAAAAGAGAGAGAGAGAAAGAGGGAGAGAGGGATGATAGAAAACAAGATAGCTCAGCATCAGGAAAGATATGAAAGACAGAGAGGGGATGGAGGGATAGAGAGAGAGTTGTTATGCCCCCACACACCATGACTCATCTCCAGCAGGCGGAGGGTTGTGTGTGTGTGTGTGTGCATGTGTGTGTTTGTGTACAAGAGTGTGTCAGTGTGTAAGAGTTTGTTTAGAGTTTGAAGAGCATGGTACGTGCATCTGTGCGAGAGGCACACACAGCAGTTGTCGGTGTGTGTGTGCACAGTTCAAGCTTGTGTGTGTGATGATGATGGTGATAATGTGTGTGTGTGTGTGTGGGTGTGTGTGTGATGGTGGGGAGAGAGAGAATGGGTGGGGGTGGGGTGGGGGGCTGCTGTCACAACTGGGAACATTTAACAAGTCCCCAAGTCCCATCTTAATTGATTCAAGGCTCAAGTCAATTCAGCTTCGCATGTGCCACCAAAACATTAAAAGAAGGAAAATCTGGATAAATTGCTCCGTTCATTAACGATCAGCACTAATAGGCCGTCACGATATCCTTAGAGGTTCTCCGAGCAATTATGAAGAAAAAGGTGGCCGCTGAAAATCACACCGGAGGTAAATGCCCCACTTACACCCCATTAATCCTGCTCGCATGTGACTCCCAGCAGCAGCATCAGCATCCAAAAGTCAGGCCCTTGTGTTGTTGTTGTTGTTTTAGGGAAGGATGCAGCAGCTACACTCATCTAAGCCACGGATACAGATGGAGCTCTGACTTTGAGGAGGTAAACAACAGCCACTCCCCCCTCATCTAAAGCCAGCCAGATCTGCACAGCAGAGAGCAGCAGCAGCAGGAGGAGGAGGAGGAGGAGGAGAGGGTGAAGGAGGCAGAGAGGAGTTGCTCTAATTCCTTGATGTGTGTATGCGTGTGGTTGCGTGCTCAGCCTTCCTAAAACCAGCGCTGCTCGCCCTGGTTTCCTTCCCACCTCTTTGCTGAGGAGTGAAGCAACCTGCGTTTCCCCCCAGAGACTGAACGTTTTGTGCCTCTTCCCTGCACCCAGACCTGCTGCTCTGCACCCAATCCAACCATCACACAACTTCATCTCACATCCCACCCCCCACCCCCTCTGTGTGTCTGTACGTGTGTGTGCGAGCGTGTCAGAGTGTGTGTGTGTGTGTGTGTTCCAGCTTTCCGGTGTCTCATTCGCCTGCAAGTTGCAACTCGCATTCCCTGCTTCACTGCTGCAAATGGCCCTATTTCTCACAATTACGCGCAAAAATAACCATGCACGGACTCTCTGCAACTAACCCGCCTGCACCGTTGATTCCCACGGGGGCGCGTTCGCGTTGCGTTTACAGCACAACATGGGCCAAGTTTACCCGGGTAATTTCATCTCTGTGCGTGCACACGGGGGAGGGGGGGGGGGATTATTTGTCTTCTCTTCTTCACTGCGACACACAAAACACGTTCCCCCTCCTTGACCCACATGCACCGCTCAGGCTAAGCGTAAGCGCCCCCGCCGCTGACAAACTGACAAGCCCGCTGCAAAAGTGCGTAACGTTACAGCGCTGCTGCCCTGCTGCTAGCCTAGCACTGGTATAGCACTTGCAGCAGGAGCAGCAAAGTGGACTTCGGAGCTCCTGCAACACTCCCACTTTTACATTTTACCATCCTCATCCGTGTATTAGTGATGTTTTTACCTTGATTGCAGTCAGCTTCGGGTGCAAAGGCGTCCTCAGTCCTGGACGGCGGGCGATTCCCAGAGATTAGGAGATCATTGGGAGCCAGGCACATGTAGTTTTACAGCGGAGGGTTTAGCACGAGTTCAGTTTGCCCACTCGGTGCCCTGGCAGGCGGTTAGCAGCGCTGCTAAACCAGCACCGACTCTGCTGGATCCACGTTGGGTGACAGGACCGTCCCTTCCCCTCCCTTCCCTTCCCTTCCCCTCACGGTGCGCGTTGACAGCGCGTCAGCTCCGCAAAGACCGGCGAGCGAGTCCAAATCCGAAATAAAATCCAAAAGTGGCAGCCAGACGGAGTTGCAGCCCTTCACAAGTCAACAACAACAAACACAGCGGTGCCGCCGCCGATCCTGCCGCCGCTCACGGTTTAGCAGGCTCCGAGGTGCGCGCAACATACCTCACAGGAAAGCATGTCGCATTTTGCAAAAAGCAGCCCCCAAACGTGGTGTCAAAATCCGACTGTTTTCCTCTCCGGTGCCAGCGCCACGGGAGGAGGGGACGGAGGAGCGAGAGGAGGAGGAGGAGCAGGAGGGGTGAAGAAAAAAGAAAAGGATGCTTTATTTCCAAACGATGAGTCAGAAAAGATTGCGAGCCAGTTTCGCAACGTCCCTCCTTCAAAAATAAAACATTCAGCTCTCCTCGTCTTCACTTGCCGCCGTGCCTCGCTCGCTTCCACTCCTCTGCCCGGTGAACACGCACGCCGCTCGGTGCAAACGCTCAGGCGGGTTTCGTCTTGCAACCTCTCCCCCTGCCCCCAGAGAAAAACAGAGACAACACAGAAAAAAAATCAGCTCTTATCATCAGCTTGAAAACTCTTTTGGCGCCATATTTATGGCGTACTTTCAATTCACTGTTACCGCAAGCAGCACTTCCTACTCTGAAAAATGCTAGATTACTGCGCCTCGGAGAGGAGAGGACGGGGATTGAACCTTCACCTGCCAGTTCTGTCAGGGAGGCTGTCAGAGAGAGTTTAACGGGAAATACAAGAGATGCACTGGTTTTTAGCCAGTTGTTATCATATGGTTAACATCCACCAGTTTCATATGAAATACTTAAAGAAAATGATTTATTCCCTGAGGGCTCAATTATGTTATGTAATGAAAACCAGCTTCCAAATAATGTGTCAAACTTTAATTAATGTTTATTTCAACTCCCAAATGAGTGAATTTTATTGCTTGCATAACTTGTGAATCTGTTTTTTAAAAATATCTACAAATAGTGCAAAGTTTTGAAAGTGTTCTGAAACTGTGTCACCTTGAACTCATCTATAATAAAAGCCTTGTGTTGAAATGTAAACAATACATGTTTCTCCTCAACTCTCCACAGCCTGCAATATGTAAAACTTGCTCATTTTCCAACTCAATCTGTCAGTCTATTTTTAAAGCAAAGCTTAATTCTCACCATCACAGTAACTGCTGCCAAAACAATCTGCAGCTGGAGCTTCAGTTCAGAGAGAAAGCCTGTAGTTGTACTTTACGGTAAGTGATAATATCTCTCCGCCAATGATTGATTTGCTCACAGCAATGCGAAGGGAATGGTTGGCAAGTAAATTACCTTCCCTCACATTTTCTCAAAAATCTATATTTAAAGAGTGGAGTGGAGGGTGTTTGATCAATGCTTAATCTACTACCAGCCACTGTCTCTACATCACTGTCCTCTGCCTGTTATCAACAGGACTAAATTCTCCTTTACTTTCTTAAAGGGATAGTTCACCCAGCAATCAAAAGTCAGTCATTATCTACTCACCCATGAGCCAATGGAAGCCAGGAGAAATTTTTTAGACCACAAAACACTAATGGGGTTTATCAGGAGAAAGGCGTTACAGTAATCTCCCAAACAATTGAAGTGAAAGGTGACCAAGTTTCAAATGTATGAAAAATACATAATAAAACCATAAAATGCCTCCATACTGCTCATCCGGAGTAATCAAAGTGTCCTGAAGCTTCGACATGCCAAGTTGTTTTGAAAAACATCATTGATGCCATGTTTTTAGCCTCACTGCTCACTCAAACCTGTAGCTTCAGTGTCCTTTCCATGTTAGGAGCTATCCAGCGAACATTTAGATGTTAAAGGACCATAGTTTGAACGTCCAGTCAGGATGTCCCGTCATCGTTCAAAAACAGTTCCGAAATAAGAATCGTGCCAACGTTCTTGACGTTACATCTCCGTAATGTGGACGTCCTCGTCAGTTGTCCCAGCAATGTCAAAATACGGTGTAACCACAACCCAGACAGCAATAATAAACAATATGTAAAAATAAAAACTCGGCTAAAAAATAAATATATCAACAGTATGTCACAAAGACGTCAGCATTAGAGGGAATGTAGAGAAGCCAAATTAAATAGATACAACAGGGATTCATACCCATTACCATTGATTATCTACCCTAGGACATTAACCACTACACCACCACACTGTTGTTTTAGAAAGTAAAAATTAGCCTTTATGAAAGGCGTTTAGGAAGACTGAATATATGTGCTGTTTCTGCAATGATCATCTAACAAGAAAAGTTGATCTATGGGTTCAGGTTGACTTAGTGAGGATCAAAAAAATACCAGTTAGTTGTTTTTGTTTGGTAGCGGGTCAACCTGAAGCCAACCTAGCAGTTTTTTATTTCAAAAAATGTCATTTTATTCAACAAAAAAATATGCTTTTTTTCATAGCAATAATATGATCATTTCTCCTGGTTGTAAGAGTGGGTCTGACTGGAGCATTATTAGACGTGGAAACAATGACATCATCTGACCGTCCACCTCAGTATTTGACTGAACCATTTCTGAATGTTGTCGGCACGTTATTGACAAACGTTTACTGGTTACAGTTTACAGTGAATGTTTGAAACTTGGTCACCATTTGCGTCATTTGTTTGGTAGTTGACTGCAATGCCTTTTTTCTATGAAACTCCAGCAGCATTTTGTGGACTTAAAAACTTCACCAGATCTTCCATCAGCATGAGGGGGAGTAAATAATGACAGAATTTTCATTTTTGGGTAAACTATCCCTTCAAGGTCTGACTTAAGTAGAGCACATTTAAGTTTTAGCAAAGAAATCCATCCTCATTTTGCATGAAAACTCCCTGTGCAACTGCACGGTGAAAGAAAACAGATCATCTCAACTGCTCTAACTCATTTCTGCTCAGCTTTCTTTTTTTTTTGTATCTAAAAAGTCTGGTCAATAAATATAGATGCAGAGCCAGAAGGCAAGCTTAAATTAAGGTCATTCAGATGAACAAATGGGACGATCCTGCACGTATTAAAACACACAGACCATGTGCGTGCACACACTTCCACAAAACCACTCTCCAACAGGCAGGGATGCAAGTGCACAAATGCTCATATCAGCTGTATCAGGTGTCACTCAGAAAGAAGAGAGAGAGGAAAAGAGGATGTGATGCACAAAGTGAAATGAGGCGTTGAAGGACATAGAGGAGGGCTTTCTCTGGCACACATTCAAGTGCAACAGCAGCATCCCACAGTTCGTCCTCCTCCTCCTCTCCTCCACATCACGCAGGTACGCAGCGTCCCCTGAGGATGCAACCTGTGACCCTCTCCATGGTGGTTTTTAATGTGAGGCAATTCAATTTCCTGTCTGATGAGATGCACATGTTCTTTATTCGGGAAGCAGATCCACCCAGATCTGGGTCAAATAGTAATTGTAGTTTGTTTAATCTGCCAGCTGCACCAGATGGGCGGGGTTTACAGCTGTGGAGCATTTCAGATTGTTATCGATGTGTGGTTAAAGGCTCTACATGTCACACATCATGAAATCATTGACATAACTAATTTTGAAACATCAGTATTATTAACTGAGTCCAGTGTTACTGGCTGATACAGTCAGCACCATGACACCATACCTAATAAAGGGACAAAAGTGTGTGTGCTAGAGATTTAGTTGATTTTTAGACCAAACAAAGTTAGGGACTTTACCAATGAAACATTATGATTCATGGTCCTCTATGAGTCTGTGCTTCAACTTAACAAAGTTTTGACTTGTAGGGAAACCACAAGTGTTCAGTGTTTCTGTAAGTCATCAGTGTGATATTGACACAGTCACGCAAAGTAACTTCTTTAGAATATGGCCAATGATGGTGGTGTCATTCACATACTTCACAACAGAGTTCCATGGTTGCCTGGGAGTGCAGTCATGGGCATTTAGTGTGAACAGGAGGGGGCTGAACACACAACCCTGGGGGACTCCAGTGTTGAGCAATAACATAGAGGAGATGTAACTGCCAATCCAAACTGTCTGGGGTCTGTTTGTGAGAAAGTCCATTATCCAGTTCCATAGTGTGAAGATGTAATTGTATTTCAGAAAAAGATGTGGGAAAAAAAACTTAGTTTGTATATTTTTCGATATGCAAAATGGGAAATACAAAACAGTGAAGCAGATAGTGAACATGAACGTTACCCAAGATGTAAAAACTTTCCCTGCTAGTGCAGTGAGCCAACCTGCAAAATACCAGAACCTGTGCAACTTGGAACATTTATACAACTAGCAATTCCAAAACTAAAACTGCACTATATGTGGGAGGCAGTTACTTCACTGCTTCATGCTACAGAACATTATTTGCAGCCTCCTGTGTACCACAAAAACTGAGAGAATACCATTATGTGATATGACTTTTTCAAGCATTTCTGCTTCTTCTTTTATTTATTTGGTTTTGCTGTGTCAGAGAGCAAAAAGAGGACAAACGCAAAATTGTGCATTTATTTTCCTTTATTCTGGGTCTTTGAAAGTTTCTGGTCTGGAGATTTTCAGTCAATGTTATTATTTTCAAATGTTTTCAGATTTTTCTTCTCCCTCTTTTGTTACGCACGGGACAAAAAGTCTTTAATAAAACATGTCAGTTTAAGTTACTGGTGATATCAATCATGATCACTCCCATCACCACAGTCACCGCTAACACTAACAACACATACACGCACAGCTTCAGCCAACATTACACTGTTTTTCCATGACATAGGTTGCATTTGATTTTCATAACCACAAATAAGATCAGTGTGTGGACAGTAGTGTTGCAATGGACTTGATGTACTAGTTGTGTGATCTGTATCGTGGCCCTAATGGCCATGTCAACAGCAATTAGGCCATTTGATGCGTATATACCCCATTTTTTAAACAATGGGTCAGGATTCAGGACCTGAAATAGCTGGCAGGCCCTGCTGCTCCAGCATCCCTACATGTCAAGAGCACTAGTTTTAATTAGTCTGGGTCCCAGGGTGACAGACTAGATTTATCACTCAAGTCCCAAGCCAAAAAGTTTAAAGCCCCCCTCCTCTGTGGGAATATAAAGTCAATACAATGTCAAATGTAGCATAACAGTGTAAGTCCTGCTCCAAACTACACGCATTTTCCAACAAGTTTTAGAGATTCTCCTCCCACTTTGGTGTTGTGTCAAACTAGACCTTTAATTAATTTTATTTTTTAAATATTGTTTTGTTTTACTCAGTGTGTTGGTGGCCAGTGAGTGAGTTATCTGCTTTACCTCCTAGAAGCTAATGCTCACAAATAAAACAGCTGCGGAGTGCAATTATATTTTAACATTTGTATTTATATAAATTGTTACCGAGCTTGGAAATAAAACTTTGCCACTGCAGCCAAAGGGGGTCATTTTACAACCATTAGTCTTCTGAACCAGCTGAAGTGGTTTGCACAGCTGGTGTAAAATGAATCGGAGAGAATTTGAAAGTTTTGTTTCTGTTTAACCTTTATTTAACAAGAAATGTTCAGAGATTGAGATTCTGGACAGATCCACAAAGTATCAGCATTGACAGAAGAAATAAGAGTTAGAAAAACAGCAAACAAAACAGGTCTATCAGATGTGTTTGTCTTTTAAACGTCTCATTTTCTTGCATGTATCGTCTTCATGTGAGTGTTTTTGGTGTTTGGTGATAAAGTATAAAGTTGATGTGATCAAGAAGCAGCTTGTTTCAAAATAAGGAAAACATTTGTGGTTGCAAACAGGAAATAACATTTAACATAAAGAACAGAAATTATGCAACAGGAACTATTATATAATGTATTTTTCCTGTTATATAATACCATTTAAACATACTGTCCACTTAGACTTTTCCTGACCGCTCATCACCATGCTTTTATGTATGTTTGTAAGACAACGTGCAGAACTCTGCAAAATTTCATCGGCTTCTTAAAACTGACTCTTCCAATCTGAATAGAGAGAATAGAGTAGAGCACAAATGTGTGAATGTATGTGTGATGGCTTAATAGAAACATTCGTATGTGGATATGTGTGTGTGTGAACCAGTAGAAATGCTTTGAGTGGTCAAAAGGCCAGAAAAGCTCTAAATAAATGCAGTCCATTATTAAACTTAGCCTCATACACCATATGCATCCACATGACGTCTCAACCAGTAAAGACAAAATAGCAAAAGAAACGAACAAGATCAGAGAATTTGAAAAATTTTAAAGTGTAGATGTAGGTCACCATGCGAAGCGTTCTCATGATTTAAGTGATTTCAAGATGACGGAAACTTATCCCTGGAGCCTAGACACTGGAGGTGGTGCTGAGAGTGAGCTCAATGTTGGGACCACATCATGATGGAGAAACTTCTGCTTCCTATATTTGATTGAAGATGGCCAGGCATCCATGGTTGAGGTGGTGAAGGTCTGGAGGTGGGCCATGAAATTCCTTGCGAAACTGAAATGACAGTTGACTGACAGCAGAGATGGAGAACAGCTTTAAAATGCGACAGCAAACAGGTTATTGGCTGGAGGAGAGAGCATCAGTTAGTGACTGGATGGAAACAAGATTAAATTAGTGTGGTATTAGAAACAGCGGGAAACGGTACTTATGACTCAGAAAGCATGTGCAAAGAGATCAACTTCCTGACTGAACTTTTGCTTAGCTTCATGTCACAAGTAGGAAACCACAGTTGAAAGAAAAGTAGAAAAAATCAGGAGGCAGAAATCAATTTCTGTAAACATACAACTACCTCTGTGAAACAACCATGAAAGAATTTGGATTTGTGAACAACCAACCAGACAACCAAAGATTGCAGCAATATTAAAGTTGCAGTAGATAACTTCTGCAAAGGAGCTAGCAAGCTAACATTAAGGTTAGCATGAGACTTTGAGCAGCCATTTGCGCCAGCTCACATTTTATTCCCTTTGTTGTCTCTCTCTCTTGTAAGTCCAGTTTGAACTGAGACGAAACGTTTGCAGGGTAAGTTCCAGCAGAGTAAACTGGTCCGTCTCAGCTCGAGCTCGAGCCGACTGACGGTGTGGCTTGCAGACACTCTGTTGTTGGCAGGGGCGAGTCAGAGCACGGTGAGCTAATCAGCTCATACCAATGTCACCTGTTGCTAAGAAGCGCGGCAGAGACGGGCGAATCAGGACAGAGAGTACAGAGAGCGTCACTGATTTTTCATTTTTATGAGAAACCCTCATCCCGGCGGCAAAGAAAGTAATATGGTAAAAACAGGGCTTATTGAAGACCAATTTAGCAGCACATGGAGTCATTTTTCAACCACTATTATATTTCAACCACTGTTTAATCAGGTTATGCCTCATAATGACAAAGTTAAGCCAAAGAACTTGACTACTTTCATTTTAAGTTCCTATTAGAGGATTTTTCTTTCTATGCTCTGCTTAAAGATTACTTGTGGCAGTACGCTGCCCAAAGAAACACCCAAACGAATAAATATAGAGGAAATGTCTCGACAGGATGTTGAATTCACCAGCCAGCTTGATGTGCAGGTCCAAACTACACATACTGACATTTGAGAAGGCTGCATCTGCTTCTCTGCAACCCACCTTTAACACCCTTCTCTGCATACAGTGGGTTAGCAAAGCCGTTTACAAGTATCTCTGCAGAAGCATCATTTCAGCTTGAGGTTTGGTTTAGTTTTGCCACAATAATAACTTGATGTGGGTTTGGGAACCATCATGGTTTGAGTTAAAATAACTTCAGGTGCAATCAAGGCCGATGTTCTTACTCCGGATGGACAATATTATATTTCCGTCAGCCAATAGCAGGTCACTTGTCTAATGGCTGTGTGGGCAAAACTTGGCTGAGCTCACCTTTCATCCTACCTTCAAAATAGGATTCACTGTTACTGTTCGTGGTAAAAATAAAATAAAATAAAATAAAATAAACAGAACTATCCCTGCGAGAAAGTGTTGAGTTGATTTGAAGTTCACCTGTTCATCAGTCTGAGTCACTCATCAGCAGTTAGCGATTTACACTCTGCTATATCCTGATATACACATTATCTCCTAAACCTCTGAACAGGTTTACGATGTTCCTTAAGAACCGAGTTTCATGGCTGTTCCGTCCTCCTCACAGGTTGATTCTTCAGTGCTGGCAGTCCCCCAGGACTCTGCTGAAAAGGCTACCTGTTGTCTGCGTGTTTCCCAATTATAGTTTTCTCCTGAGTAAGCGCGCATTAGGTGACTCATCAAGAACGGCCGTCTGCCAGAGCTGGCTGGAAAGCAGTGTATTATTTCAGCATCAGTATGTATTTCAGGCTGAGTAAGGCAGGGGGGAGCGAGGCCATAAACTTAATGGGTTAGTTCACTCAATAAAGCAGCGACTTGTATGACTTGGAAGCGGCCCAAAACAAAACATACTCAGCAGAGCCGCTGGTGGTTTTTCTGGGGGAATTTGAGAGGAGGTGAAAGTGTGTTTTTATGTGTGCTTACTTGTATGTTGTCTTGTTTTTGGAGGACTGAGTCACAGGGGAAGAAAATGTCTGAGGAGAAAACGTTGTAGAGGCTGCACTTCTTACAGGAACTAGTTTAGATGACTTATAGCTCGTTCAGAACATGTTTAAAAGAAAAAAGCAATCCTGTTGTTCAGTAGACAGATGTTGAGCACATATATACGAGTCTCGTGTTTGCACATGTGTACTAAAACTAAAGTAAGGCAACCTACTGTTTTGCAAAAAGGCAGGTTAGTCTCATGCAAAAATGTGTAGCAGGGGTAGCAAACATATGGCCCGGTGTCCAGAAATGGCCCACCAAGGGGTCCAGTCCGGTCCTTGGGGTGATTTTAAAAAGCGTGAATATTGAGAAAAATAAAAATCCTGTTTCACAATGAAGTGCTCTTCTCTTGTCTGTCCACTGGGGGTGCTGTCCTAAAAGGAGTGTTGGAAAGCCTTCACTGTGCGAGCGTCAAAACAGCGCATCAAGCTCGTTGAATGTTGTGTTTTCCAAGAAGAATGGACCACTTCTTATCTTTTCATGGAGGTAAATGGAAAACCGGTGTGCTTGGTGTGTTCACAGCACATACATACACAGAATACAACCTTAAAAGCCACTATCAAGTTAATCATGCTGAGAATAACAATAATTTCCAAGGACAACTGAGAGCAGAGAAGATGCGAGAACTGTTGACCGGTTTAAAAAAATACAGCAGTCTATTTTTAGTCGTAGCGGAGAGGGGAGATAGCTACCTTATTGCTAACAAAGTAGCATCCGTTTCAAAGCCATATTCAGACGGCGAGTTTTAAATTTGAGGTTTGGAGACATGCATGCTGAAGGCGT
>JAPQLA010000006.1:19452903-19465131 GCA_029822935.1 Naso vlamingii | reverse complement strand
ATTAACACCAGATGGAGCTCAAGATATCAAAAGGGAACAGAACTTGCTGTTGTCATGGTTTCAGGTATCCTGGAGACGCAATACTAGATGCTAATTGGTGGAAAGAGAACGAGCGAGAGAGAAGTAGAGGTTGTTGCTCCCTCTCCTTCTTTTTTTGTTCTATATTCTATGTTTAGTCTGACACGTGAAAACATCACGAGATAGATGGAGGAACAATGTGGGGAAAACAATGGATAATAACAATTACACTAAAAAGAACGAAGATAAGATTTTATAACCATGGAAAAAGTAGTGGAATGTGCACCCTACAATGCAGTACTATGTATATATTTATGTGCCACATCATTACACTTTTCTTAACCATAGTTATTTTTTCTTTTTCTGTATTAATTTGTGTTATTTATATGGCTGCAACAGCACAAGTTCCTGAGAGTGAAAGCGTGAACTTGTCTTATTGGTGGTTAATTTTTACATGAGCTCTCTCTTTCTGTCTTTTTCTCCTTATTTGAAGTTTCTCAAGGTTATCCAGGGGGTATTTATCACATGACTTCACAATGCACCACTGATGTAATGTATGAAAGATGTTTTAAGCAACCTGGGTTTGTTTTTTTTTAGGATGCTCAATGTTTCCCTGGCTCCCTTCCTCCCTTCTGACGAACAGGATCATCGCTCAAGTATCCAAAACAACTCATTTATCATGATCTTTCCCTCTGCCACATCACAGACAGACACACATCTCTGCTAGAGCTGTTTACAAAAGGGTTCAAGCCATTTTACACTGATAGCTTGGCATCAGCATCAAACTTGTCTGCATCTGCTTGCCTGGAATTAAAAGGGGCTTTTATCCAAACCTCTCTGGCACAAGCAGAGAATTTAAATTTAGATGTTGAACAGGAGCAGCAGCAGGTACCTGAATAGCAGGAACAGTAATAAAGACTAAAGCCCAGCGGTAAATTGCAGCCATATGATTGATGGCGATGAAAGAATCCTGTATCAGTGGATCCTTAATGGCATTCTGGAGCCCACAGAGACTCTGATGCCACAGTGCAGCTGAGAGTTGTATAACTTTGGATTAAGCAGCTGTATTGTGTTGCCTGCCTCCTAATGCAATCGTTGTCAACATCACATCACATTTATATCTAGAAATAAAACCTTGTGACACTTACTCATTGCTGGAAACATGCAAAACACTGGGTACCAAACAATGACAGCAGAACAACTGTGTAATCCACCTTTTCCTTTGACTCAGGTTGGTTTACATTTCGCAAAGATATAGATAACATGTCATTGTTCAGTGTGAGTCATTAACACAACTAAATAAAGGATATCATGGGTATAGAGCAGCATAAACTGGGGGAGAAATCAAAAGTAGAGGTAAAGAATAAAAAACAACTGAATTAACTTCACTATTTAGATTTTCCGGGACCGTATTTATAAGGGAATGAATCTAAAAGTTTTCCCTGATGAATTGAAAAATCAGGTTAAAATCCAATACAGAGTGAATAAACTCTGTGTTCCAAGAGAATCGACCCATTTCTTTTTTTCTCACTTGCAGTAAGATTTTAGCTAAAAACCTCACAAAGGGATAAAGTAAATACAGGCCTGCCGGTCACATGAGGAGGCTGAATGAGCTGCTGGGTGTGCCAGGTTGGACGCCTGCCCGGTCTGCTGACGGGGGAAACCAGGGCCAAAACAATTAGCTCACTTCCAAATTGATCGATGAAATATTAATGTGGAAAACAACGATCCACAGAATGCTTATCATGATCTAAAATAGGCTGCAGGGCTGCTGTTTAAGATACCTGAAACCTGATGGAGTGGAAGCTTGTCATGAGTCAGGCGCTTGGGAAATGAAATGTGGAAAACTGCGTCATGCCCATATTAAAAAAAACAACCAGATTAGATTAGGAAGATGGAGATAATTAAAATAATGATCTGAAATTCAAGTCTGAGACCAAGCATCATGATCTCAAGGTTTGTTTTTTTTTTGTTTCAAAGATGCAGCTGATGCCTTTGCTTCTAGTTTGTGCAAAGCTGAAGTTGTTTCCCGTTTTCACTGTGAACGTACAAACAGAAATTTCCAATTATGAGGAGAGCGCTCTTGAAAATGTGGATGATTACATGGCTTATTGTTGCAGAAGAGGCTCAATCAGAGAAACAGAAAAATCGCAGCGCAGCAGCTTCCCGTTCTGCCCGTTCTGCCCGGCGCATTTTATTTGTCATTATTTGTTTTTTAATAAAGAACTTATTGAGAGATGTGTCATAACAGCCCACGCTCTCCTCTGTGGCACTTTGAGATTGCTGGAGAAAGAAAATAGCTTTGATTTCTTTCAAAATAAAGTTATATCAAAGAGGATGTTGTCTTCAATTTTATTTCAGAATAACAGTTAATCTGCAAGAAAATTGTGGTTCTAACTGAACTGACTCACACTTCTGAGGTTTTTTTTGTTTGTTTTTTTTTACTTCTTGACCTAATGTTTAAAGGTTGTAAATAATGATAAGAGCACTTCAATGCAAGAAGGCCTAATCAGTATCCTGCACATTTTAAAAATTACCTCCCACTGTATCTTGTGTGCCAGCAGTGGCAGCAGTTTCAGCACATTGCCCACTGCGTTCTCCCCCATTAGTCACCCTCTGTCATCTTGCTTGTTTCATCATGTTTACAAATGAAGCTAACAGGTTTTTTATTGGAGGTACAATGATTATTAATTAAGGTGAAGCTTGTACATGTCTCAGGGTGTCAGGGAGCGTCCCTGAAAGGCAGATTCAGTCTTTGATCGTTGCTTTTGTTTGATGTGCTCCGTCTTTTTGACGCAGAGACAATGTTTTGCATTTTGAATGATGGCAGATTACAATGCCCATGTTCATCCCAATAAAGAAACATGTCAGTCGGTGTAACAGGTTGGCAACAATGGAGGAATTAACTGTTCCAGGCTTCAGATTAACAGGCATAACTTGCTGGTAGGATCAGTGGCTGACTGTGGTCGTTTCTACTTGTTTTGATAAAATTTCAACGTGATGAATAAAACATAACCAGGCTTTGTTGGACAACAGCATGATTTTGCTTTAAAAAACCCCATAAATAATAATAATTATTATTTAAAAAAACGTGTTGACTAGTTATTGAA
This sequence comes from Naso vlamingii, assembly GCA_029822935.1. Taxonomy (NCBI): domain Eukaryota; kingdom Metazoa; phylum Chordata; class Actinopteri; order Acanthuriformes; family Acanthuridae; genus Naso; species Naso vlamingii. Next base: position 19,462,003 of record JAPQLA010000006.1, on the reverse strand, counting down.
TAAAGCTTATATTCATAATTAAATAAACTGAACCCTGTGGCCACAAATGTATTAGTCTGAGGGACTGAGCAACTTGTTGTCCTTGATGTTGTTTACCTTGCCCAATGTTGGCTTTATGCGATGCAACACCATGAAACACACAACAGGCTTCCAGAGAGCGATGAGGTATTCTCTCTGTGTTGTGTTGGTAACTTCTCTATTAAACGGGGAGCCAATAAAAGTGCAGAGGAAGCAGCGCTTCGGGCCAATGGCAGCTCTGCCGTCATCGGTCACCGGTTGCTATTTGTGTCGGGAGGCGCTCTGCCGCTGCGTCAAGCCAGACACACTCGATCCAAGAGAGAGCGGAAGTAGGGTGACAGAAAACACATCAAGTTTATCTGCTTTAAAAGTTTACTTCAGGAAAAAAAAGTTATATTACATGTATTCCATTCTGAGGTAATTCTGGCACTATAGATAGGAAGAAGGCCTACGAGCAGCTATGCATTAATTTCAATAAAATCTTTATCTACTTTTCCAATTAGTGACATTTAGAATTTTATTTTTTTAGTTTCTACATATTCATTTTCTTGCCTTCGGGTAGGCTATTTTTTATTTTTATTGTGTCTTCCTTATGCCTCTTTTGCTGTTTTGTTTATTCCATGTCAGTGTCTTGTGGGGCTGTTTGTTTGGGTATTATGTTTAATTCTTTTTATACATTGTAAAGCAACCTTAAGTGTCCTGAAAGACGTTTTAAAAACAAAATACATTATTATTTCACTATTATTAAATTATCAGGATCAAAAATGTTATAGATTCACGATTTCACACCAAACAAAATTTATTCTGATTGAAAGCAACCACAAATTTCTTGATTAGTCAGGGACTTGACAGACTATTATGCAGCTTGTGTGGAAGAAAATATCACATATGTAATATTTGAGGGAAAAAAACAAAAACAACAATTAATAAAACAAACATTAACATTCATATGCTCCATTTTCCTTCAATATACACACTCACTTGATTAGAGGAATTGGTCAAGGACAATGCTTTTATTTAGAAGGTCACCACCGGAAATGTGGGATTTTATTGCAGCAATCTCGACATAAATAAACTTACAGGGTGGATCAAACTGACGTCTTTCCCTCCCGCTCCCTCCCTTCTGTTTCAGTCAAATCATAGCGACCTGGCAACGAGAGGTAGTTACATGCGTCTTTTAGTAAGAGGGCAGTTAGCACCTTCTGTGTCAGTTTTGTAAGCTCCGGGATACGAGGACATCTGGGGAAGTCGTCTCCTAACCGAAATTAGCTCACGGCTCGGCAACCGAACAGCAGCGACCCATAAAACACATAAAAATGGACGAAAAGGCGTTTACGAAAGAAATCGATCAGTGGATCGAGCAGCTCAACGAATGCAAGCAGCTGTCGGAGGGACAAGTGAAAACATTATGTGAAAAGGTGAGAAAACTCAAAAATCCGCCCCGTCAAGCTTCTCTCTCCTTAACGACGCCTTCCAGACATTCTTAAAATGGCGCCTATAGTGTACATTTCACTGCGCTGTGCGTATATTTGACCAGCATCATGAGTGGTTAACGTTGGGCATTCTCTTAAAGGGAATTTGAATCCTTGCCTGTCAGAAATGTCTAGAATGATGAATTGCGAGCACATGTTGTCGATTACTGTGGGTTTAGCCGCTCGGATGGATCAGCCATGCTGTGAATTCAAGTCACATTCCTCCTTTACTGCCCCCTCATTCAGACTGTCAGTGACCTGTAGCATCTCTGTTAGCTAACGTTAGCTAGCTCACGCTGTAAAAGCCTTATAACTGTTCATTATAGCTCACATAGTGTGTAGGCAGCTAACGTTCCGTTGTAGATAAGGACAAAAGATAGACGGATATATTAGTATCAAGGAAGCACTCGTATGTAACGGCACCAAATATTTTACGTACCAGTTTTTAACCCTTCATATGCTGAAAGACTAGTGTAAGTTACTGTGCCGTAAAATGGCTGGTAAAAGCCTGAAGTGTTAGTGAAAATGTAAACTAAGATAAAGCTGGCTTGTCCTCCACTATGCATATTATAAATATGCATATCTATGCATGTGTGCTATATGATTAACAGAGGTAACCCAGTCAAGGGAGCTGTAATAAACCACTGACCCTGCCATGCATCTGGCTTCTTATTCACTTCTGCAGTCAATAAGTAGTGAGTTTGACTTGTTCACTCAGCAGTAATCAGTTCTGCAATCAACCCTCAACATGTCAGTTTATGTAACTGTTAAAGATACACGGAAGTTATAGGCCTACCTCCTAACTTTTGAACCTTACTCTGCTCCTGTTTTATGTTTTACCGATGTTTTAGGTCAGCTCCTGACAATGTTTTACACGTTAGATACTCAATATGTCTGCATCTAATGATTATTATCATTGCTGATTAATCTGATTTTTAGTTTATGATTAATCTATTAGCCGTTTATTCCATGAGATGTCAACAACGTGCTGAAAATGCTCATCTTAATTTCCCAGAGAATCGATTATTGGGTTGATCGTTGCAGCTCTAATACTCACATACAGGGAAAAAAAGACAAATGCAAGCAAAATTAGGTTGAGACTGAAAATTACGTTAGTGACAGATTGGTCCAATGCTACTTATTTGGTGGCTTGACTTTTGCTCTAACACTGTCATTTTTGCAGGCGCTGACGTGCTGTCGGCTTAGTGTGGCTTTGACCTTTCAGACACCAAACTTATGGTTGGTTGTTGCTGAGTCTCATTTAACTGACACACACAAATGCTTGTGCAGTGTTTTTAGTAACCATACTTGCTTTTGCTCCACTACCGCTTCCACTGACGACTGGAAATGTGATTCTGCAGACCTCTCTGGTCTGAGCTGGAGCTTAACCCCAATCTTTCCTCAAACATCCTGTCTGCTCAGACCACCAGCTGTTGTCCAGCTCCAGATGTTAAGGCTAAAGACTCTCACACGGTTTTATTTTTAATCATCAAAATGTGTTGTTTTGCAGTATTTTAATAAAACCGAATTGCTGATTCTGTGCCTAAACCTACACTCTGATATAGATGTATGTTTTCCAGAAAGTTCTGCACCTCTTATCCAAAGTACGCTGTATTGCTGCTGCCTCGTGTCATGCTCTATGTGGGCGCCGTAGCTGGAGAAACTGACACCTCTGTCTCTGTTTGGACGTCAGCATTAGAAGTTGTGACTGACTGACAGCAAATCCTGATATCAGTTTACAGTGGTTAAGTTAACTATAAATGTTTCTGTTTGTGTTTTTCTTTAAATTTGATATGTGCTGTTGTGCTCAACCCTGATATCAGAGACTAAATTTGGACAAATGTTTTATCATTACCATATGCTAAATCAGTTTTTCATTATCCAGTGCAGCTCAGTCCCTAGCAGCTCGTAAAGCCACTGAAAATCTCATCCCGCTACCATGTTTGGAGAGCTCTGAGCTCAAGGTCAATATTATGCTATTTTGAAGTAGCTCCTTAACTCTAGAACATTTTTTATTTTGTGTTGTTTCATATTTTCTTTGGTTCTTATTATTTAACTCAGTTTTAACTCTGTGGGTTAGGATCCCAAAATGAACTCTCTTCATGTGGCAGCCTGTGCTGTGGCTTTGAAAAGTTGTAGGTTTGTACTTAGCTTTGTTATTTTCCACATTTATACATTTGTTCCATAATATAGTTCATCAAGGAAACTTGGAATGACTTGGAGATGACTGCTGTGCCTTCTTGGGGAAAATTTTCCTTTAAACTTGACCTATTTTTGACTTCACAGGCTGTTTTTTAGCAGACAGGCTTTGACGTGTTGCTGCATTTGTGTGTCTTTCAAAGAGATAAAATCGAGACGAATCAGTTCAAGATGCATCAATAGTCATTTTAGAACCTAATCGTAATTCAATCGATTCGTTTGGTGCCCAGAGATTCCCGCCACTGCTTTCCAGCTGCTCTCCACTGTTTTTCCTTGGAAGATGGTATAAAAATAGTCAAGAGGAAAAGTGAAAGCTGCACAGTTTCTTCAGCCTCAGGCTGTTATTGTCACAGATATTAGCTCATAACTGCTCCAAACTTCAGTTTACCCTCATCTGTCTAATTGCCCCCCTCTGACTTTTGTTATATTTAGCAGAATACACCTACACAGTATCCTCCCTCATTTAAAAATAGCAGAGGATATGATTGATTTTGATTCACATCACTAACAGCCAGAGCCATTGTTGCTGAGGGGATCAGAGTGTGGGACTCAGGATTACTGTGAGTCAGAGAGCGGCCGTCTCCGTTTTGGGATGTATGGGGGTGTAAGGGAATGAGATGTGCTGTGTAATCTTGCTTTAGTCTTTTCATTTCTGTTTTCTGAAAAACTGAACATACCAGAGATAATGACTGAAATCCAAAGGGCAGAAATGAGGGAATATTTATCATAATCCTCATCTCCTTTGTCATAGTCAATGCAAATATGTCCATTTTCAGCATTACCCTGAATGCTCTTGATGGGTTTTGCCAGCATCATTTGTCTGCAGAGTAGTGATGGTATCTGTTTGATCATTTAATTGCGTTTAATCTAGTTGCCATGTTGATATTGACTGCAGACAGTGCTTTTTTTCAGCGGATATTAGTTTTGTTTTCCTGTCAATTACAGAAAATGACATTAATTAAGTTGGTAACACGTGCTGCAAACAGACACGTATCCTTTTCATGACCTTTTGTTTTTTTCTTTTGTTGGAAACTTATCCTTTTGAATGTTACATAATCATTCTGACATTTATGTTGTTAAGTTTCAGGTCTTGTGTTGTTTATATCTCTGCTTATTTGAGCTCCTCATGAGGAACCATTTGCTCACCATTCAGTGTGGATCCAGTTCATTTGTCTTTTCTTGAGTTTGGTGAATCGCCTAAAAAGTGTTTACACAAGAGATTTATAAAATGACGTAAATGGTGCAAACACAGCAACAGTACAGAAGTGTAAACAGAAACTTTGCTTTTGAGATGTGAGAAATTTTGATATCTGAGTTTCTAATATTTATTCATGTCATATGACATCATTTGAAGTGTGTCAGAATGATGTAATAGTTGGTCATGTGGCAGTATTTTGCCCCACTTGCTGGAGCTGAAGTCCCTCGTATGACCTCCGTCCATGAGAAAACCAGTTTGATGCAGTCAGGGTGGCAAACACAGCTTTGCTTGCCAAATGAGGTTATGGTTTTACTCAGAAAAATGAGTCAGTGAGGACTGTTTCAAATGAGGGTTTTCCTACAACAGTGTATGATATTGTGACCTAAATTTACCGATATACTGCTTACTTATTGAGCAGTAATAAACTAAGCTAGTGTTCAGTGATGTCACAAAAACAGCACACAGTGGATGCTAGGATCACATATGAGAGTATTCAAAATAAAGCAGGAGTCATCGGGAAACCTTACATTGACGAAAGGTTGTGAAACGCATCTCAGCAGAATTCGCAAATTATCACCGAAGAAAAGCTGACACATGCAGACACAGTCTGCTATCATTTGGCTGTTGCTTTGTAGACTGATTATACTGCTGTTGTCAGGAAGATACTTAACTTTTAAGTACCATTATAACCATCTTGAGTGAAAAATGAAGTCATGGTTTGTGGTTGTAGTTTTGCCTGGTTGTCAAGCGTAATTCCCCCCCAAGTTGTCTCCAGGAGCTTTGGCTGCGTTTAACTCTCTGTAATGGGATTATATTGCGGCAGACGGGAAAATGCTGACTTCACTTCTCAGCACTCGGCTAAGCAGTTTGTTGCCTGTGTGCTGTCTGATGTCCTGGGCACATAGCAGCTGTAATCAGGGCCAAGGTCCCCTCCCTACAGCCTCCCTCTCCCTCTCATTTCTGCTACAGGTGTGGCCCGTACTTTGGGTGAGGTGCTTATGTAACCCTCTGGCGTCATTCTTTTCATTCACAGCTTAAACGGCTAAAATGATGACCCAGACCGTCTGGTGGATAAACAGTTCTTTTACACACTAAATTTTTTGTGGAATATGTCATATATTCAAGTTTAAATTCGGGGTTAATAAAAGTTATACAGATAGAGCTGACCTCACACATGACTCATGTCATCCATGTAATAATCAGTTGGAATATGCGCTGTTTATTATTGCAGGAGCTCCAGAGTCTGAAAACATGGTGTGTCAGGACAGCCCTAATCTGATGCGTCATCTGAACATTACTCATACTGTTCAGTGTAAGGTTACAGAACTGTAGATCTCATAATCTATCAAAGAACTGGCAAAGCAACTTGTAGGGAGAGTCTGACTTTTTTTGTTAATCTTCATCAACACAGACATCAGCTGATGCCGATTACCTCAAATGTTGAGATAATCAGCACTGTTCAGTGGCCAACTGATTGTTAAGAGCTATCTTTAAATTACAGTTAATTTTTGTCACAGTGCAGTAGGGGTGGGATGGCTGGAAAATTTCATGTCACAATTATTGTTGCCACAATAATTGAGATACACAATATTATGGTGACACTTTTAAAAAATTGTTTAAAAAATCCAAAGAAAATGCAAAAAAATTCTTAATATATGAGATAGCCTATATTGAGAAAACATAAAAAATTCGAAAAAAAGAGAATTTCAATAAAACATACTATAATCACTTTACCTTACAACCTTTATTGAATCATGTTTCTTTAGGGACACATCTTAATAAAAAAAATAAGTTAAATAAATAAGGTAAAGATAAATTATGAGGTATCCCTGCATAAATAAAGGATAAATTAAAAATCCTGTATGAGTTAGTCTGCTTTGTTTTATTAAGTCCAGCTTGCATTGTAGTGTGGACTGTTCACTAGCATGAATAATGAGGATTACATTAGGTTATTCATAGCAGACACTTAAATTCACAGTTATAATGATTATGCGATTAATTGTAATTCACTACGATTAAATTATTGAGTGTTGCTATTGCAATAAAAATGATAATTGTCCCTTCCCTACAGTGCAGTACGATCTGCGTTTTTAGCAGGTTACCATTTTTATAGGCTTATGCAGTTTCTTACTGTAGTGTCTTATCTACCATATAGTCCAAGAATCATCATATTAGGGGTGATTGATAAGTTCATCGCCTAAGGTAAAAGAATTACTTTTTAGAAACCGTAACACATGTACTTTTCAGCACAGTCCCCTGCTACATTTATCTTGGACCTCCAGAAAGTGGTCCAAATTTTGCCAGGTAATTATAATGTCAGTTCTACCCAAATTACAAAGTGTTTTCAGTGTACATTAGACTTAATCACATTTAAATTGTTGCTAAAGGAAACAGATCACCGACAAACTGACACACTTAAAATGCATGTTTGTGTATTTTCCCATCATCTCACTCAAGGTTATTAAAAGGAGTGGAGAATAAAAAATGTATTGCTGTCACCAGCATGTAGAATATTCTCTCTTCAGCCATGGTCAGTCTGTCATCCACAACCTCACTGAAAGGCCACATGGTAATACAGGCACGTGGAGGGTGTGTATGTGTGTAATATAGGTCAGCAGCATTGTGCTGCGCTGCAGTCCCTTCCTGGTCGCTCTGGGTCAGTCTCTCTCCAATCTGCTTTGGTGACAGCCAGCTTCAGACAATGTCAGTTCTCTCTTTCTCTTTGGTCACATCTGTTGTTTACAGGGAATAGTATGTGTACATATATTAAGACCGGCCACAGGCAATACCACAGATGTTTATGCACAGAAATCAGGTGTTTGCTCAAATCAAATCAGGCGTGCTTTTCAAACAGTCTATCATGTGATAATCTGTCTAAACACACAGGACACATTATCTGCTCCCATGCTTATTGCAGATGCACAGCGACCATTTCTGTGGAATCACATTAAGATTGCTCGTTTTCAAAGCATGGGATTCCTTCCCCATTCCCTGTTTCTGCTGTCCACCTTCCTTTGATTCTGCAGATGTCTCACTCCGTCTTTCTCATTGCTCCGCGTCTCCCATGCGGCTCTGCGCGTCAGACATGTCTGGTGGTCATTTCACCTCAGAGCATTTCTCTCTCAGCCTGAGGATTTGCTCAAAGCTCCTTAAAGAGCTCATCCAGATGACTGCCCCCTTAGTCAGGCCTGCCACACGAGACTCACTCCAGGAATAGGCCTTGTTGTGGGTCTCCACATTTAGTATTGGTACTGTTTAAAGCATTCTCACTATTTTTAGTTATGATTTAATAGAACAAGTACTGGTAAAGCCTGCATAGTCATTCAGCAGCTGCGAAATGAAAATAACCAGGATGTTGAGGTAAAAAAAAAATCCCTTACGCTTACTGTACAACTCAGTATACACAGTGAGGATTATTAATCTCTCAGCAGACACACATAGGTCAGGTGGTTGTTTAATGTGAACTTTTCCTACAGCTGTTCAGCAGAAGAAAATCCAGAGAATCATCTGCAAATTGTTTCATCAGTTTGTGACTGTCTTTCGTTTGTATTGAATCAGCAGATCACAGTAACAAAGTGTTTCCTCTAAAAACACTAGCTGCAGGCAGCATACTGAGTCATATGCTGCCAAAGCAAATTTTAGACTGCACCGTGATGAATTCTGGGTAGAAAAGACTGTGTCCAAAAATAAGCCTGTTTGACAATTGTACTTTAGATGAAGTGACTGACTGTTATGTTTCCATCCCTGCTAGCTATAACAGAGTTGTCTTTAAGCGATAATAGAAGGGGCCGACTTCAAAAACTGCTTTAAAGGGAGACTTTTTGGATCTTTAGGTTCAATGCCTTGATATACCCAGGCTGGATGAGGAAATAGACTTAAGATTTTCTCTGTAAATTGGTTCTATTCCTGGAGAAGACAGTGCTGGTCGAAACGGTTTGCGTTTTGTGACTTTTTACTCCAATATGCCCAAAAAGAGTAAAGGCTTTTTATCATATCCTTGTTTCAGTGTGAGTGTGCCTGAAGTTAGCCTTTGTGCTTCTTTTGTGTAGTTTAATATAAGGGGCCGTTTCTCTCTCTGTTCTTTGCTTTTGGAGCATCTTGCTAATCGATTTTTACAAATTGTTGTAGTGCAACCAGAGCTGTCTTTTAAAGTGCGTCAGAGCCGGCCCACAGGAATCTAGACACACACACACACACACACACACACACACAC
>JAPQLA010000006.1:19356558-19369827 GCA_029822935.1 Naso vlamingii | reverse complement strand
CCAATATTTTCTTCATCACTTTAATACAGCAGGGTTTTATACTGTAGCACATCTGCATGTGCATGTTTGATTACTGTCAAATTTTCATACCACGGTATACCGTGAAATTGCTGTGACACCACTTCATACGTCAAAACATGACCACTAATCAGTAATCCCTCCTTGTGACTCATTGGCCACCTCAGAAAGTACAGCATTTGTTTATGTTTCAGTGGAGGGACCACCCAAAAATTCTAACCTAAAACACCCAACAATCTCGACTGTCTGGCAATGTGACTTCTTTATTTCTGCTAGCACGCAGGAGCCTTTGCTGTTTTCTGATTGGCTGGCTTTTAATGTGCCACCTGAACTGAACTTCACTGCAGCAAAGGTAACATTAACGTGCTGCATCACATTAAAAACCTTTGTGCAGCATCACACTGAAAGATTTTTATTGTAAAGCAGCTGCAGGAAGTGCGGCTTGAGTTATGAAAGCCAACTGTTAACTGTTTGTTTGCTTGATGGGACTCTCTGTATAAATACGGACATTTTCTGCAATTTTCAGAGAATCAATTAGGCTGACATATTACAAAGGAGGAACAGGAGAAAAAGCTGATTATATAAAAAGGTGCAAGAGAAATTACCTCAAAATAGGCTATACGGTCATGTCTTTTGATGTGATACAACTTAGCAAAGCAAGTAATACTAATAAGCAAAACTAACCACTAATAACAGAAATTTTTGGGGACGCCGGACTTAGTCATCTGTGTAAGTGCAAATATCCTATTTAAGGAAACGGTTAAGATTATGGTAAGTTGATATTAATGCAAATAACCACAAAACAGCAAATACACTTAATGAACAAAATCCTGTGATGCAGATCAAGACTTCAGACTCTTCTTCATCACTTCTTTCCCAGCACCACACTGCTTTTCTCTATTTGCTCACTCTCTGTCCTCTTTCTATGAAAACGCCTTCATAAACCATAATCAAGCATTAAACTACTGCAGCTACAAACACAGTGAAAGCTTAACTGCGGATCAACATAACATAATATATGTATTTGCTCTGCCACACAGCAGTAATTCCTATGATGGTAGAGATGAGCAACTTGCTCAAAATGCCACCCTGTAACTCAAAATGAATGGGGACTCTGTCTCCGTTGTCTACCTTTTTATGGTTGTTTATGGTTGAAGTTATCTCACAGTAAGGTAATTATTAGAGGAGGTTGAATTGGAGCAAACAGATGACGGCGAATCGCAAAGAGAGTTGAGAGGAAGATGGCTGGATGCTGAAGAGAGGAAGATGCTCACTTTTTATTGACAGTCTCCCCTCCGCTGGGGTTTGACTCCTCGAGACGACAAAGACTCATGATCCCCTCGAAAACACGGTCTGCTGGTAATCCACAGCATTAAACACACAGCCAGCAAATCTAACTCACACATTCCAGCATCTACAAACACACACACACACACACGCAGTATACAGCAAACATTAGCACATAAAACACACCATGAACCCTGGATACAAACACAAGCCCGCGGCGACAAACTTGAGGAGAAAACATGCAGATGAAGACACACACAGAAAACATGCCAAATCCATGGACGCATACAAATTACTCAGTGTAATGAACTTAAACCGCAAAACACACACACACATGCACACACTCCAGATAAAGCTTTATCAAAAGACAACAAGCCGAGGGAGTTTAGTCATATCTCTGTATCCCACAAATCTCCCTCTTTGTCCACTTCCTCTGAAAGGACAGCTGATATCTACATTAATATAACAACAGTGAAATGTCCCATGAAACGCTATAATAGCAGCATTATCGCTGAATGGGATAAGAAGGGAAAACACTCTGCAGCAGCCTCTCCTCAACAGAGATTACAAGCTTTTTACATGAGACGTTAAATTAATACCAGAATAATAAAGGGTGTGATTAATCGGCTCTTTCTGTCCGTTTCCGACAGTCTGTTCCTGGTAAAATACAGAAAACAGCTCGAAGGATTTCTGTCTTTTTGCTCCCGTTTTGTGAAACGCAACGTGACCCCCAGCAGACGACATCAGACTGAGGCAAACATTTGATGTCCTTGGATGGTTTTCTGATTCAAACCTTCAAGCTGTGATGTGTGTTCAAAAGGCGGGAGCGTAAAAAAGTGTATAAATATTAAAGAAACAGAGTTACCGGATCAGTCTTGTGCATCAGAGACCAACCAACGCAACCGACAGGACAGACAAATATCATTAATATCAGACTTACAGTTATTCAGCTGATGCTCTCACAATGAGTTAAGCAGTTTACAGGAAAACACAGAAGTTTTGAGGAATTGCCCTCATTATTTTTAAAATGCTGGAAATGATTCTGTCTCCTTCTGTTATGAAAGATTACCATCACTCCCTCTTAACAAAGTGGTTGCATAAACAGTTCATAACTTTGGACTTCCATAAAAGAGTTTCCTTGTATAACAACGACAGAATGAGAGCTGCAGCTGATTACTTTTCTTTTTTTTTCCAATATGGATTAAAAATAATTTGTTCGGCCCAGAAAACATTAGAAAACTATCCTTTACAATGTGTTTTCAACACTCCAAACGGCACGTACTTACAATGATATAAACCAGAGAAAAACAGCAAATCCTCACATTTGAGAAGCTGGAATCAGAGAACTTTTGTTGTAAATAATTTATCAATCAACTGAACTAAAAATAAACAAAATAAAAAATCTCTCTGCAGTGGATGAAAGCACGACTGCTCGGCTGAAGTAATTCCAAAGATCTGGACGAGACTAGACAAATTTGCTTTACTGTTTATTAATTTAGCAAAATTTAGGACATAAAACTTATTCAACCCCTTTTACTGGAAAAAAAAAATCATCTGCCAGGGACAAAAGATTTAAAGGAGTCATTGCTCTTCTCCTCGAACATGTAAGATGATCAAAAAGGCCCCATGAAACTAACTTTAAGTCAGTTCACAGCATTCAAAAGTGTACCTTTATGTTCCCACAATGTGAGCATTTACTGATTTTTTTTTCATAATTGTTAAACAGAAGATCTTTGAGTTTCGTGACGCTCGCCAGACTAAAGAAAGAAATTTGCGGGCGCCACCATGAACTCTGGGAAATCATCACTATTGTCTGACATTATAAAAGTGATTACTCAAAATTATCATCCACAAGCCACTTCACTTCCTGGAACTGCCAGCCCTGTAAGAAACGTGCAGTGTGGAGGGAAACTTTCAAAGTCATAATGCCAAGACAAAAGGACAGCAGTCAGACACGCAGATGGAGACGTAATAAGCATCGCCTTGTCCCAGATTAACGCCGCAACACTGGGAAAACACCAAACACAAGCCCTTTTTTCTGTCACTCTCCCAAACCTATAGTTTCCGATCCATCTCTTCCATCCACAGTCATCAGCCCCCCCCCCCAGCCCCTCTAAACCACTATCCTCAGCCCTTTCAAGTGGCAGGTAGACGGGGCCCGATGTGCCGCTGCTACCTCACAACCAGCGGGCTAATTACAAGGGAAGCAGCAACAAGTGAGCATTGTGTGGAGTCTTGAAGACACACAGGTGGGGAGGGGGGAAGAAAGTGCTCTTTATCTCGCTACCCCCCCCTCCAACACCACCCTCAACAAAAACAATCTCTGAGAGCCTCTGTGGTCGGCACTCCAGCGCTGGAGAAAGAGAAGAGAAGGTGAAAAAAAAGAAGTGGAGACGCGTCGATGAGCCACTCATGCCGTCGCGCACACTCGTGTTTGTCTAACATGATGCCGGATGTGCTGTGTATGCAACAATGAGTGTAAAGATGTTGAAGGAAATACGCTATCTCGTACAAGGGTTCATTCACTTGCACAGGGTTATAAACAACACACCTCATCTGATATGCTGGAAGATGCTCGTGTGCAGAAAAATCAAACAAGTGGAGCGACTGTTGTGTAAGAGGTTCTTTCCTTGAAAAGACGGAGCGGCTGCTTGATCTTTTTTTTGGGCGGATGGGTCCAAATCTGGCGGCTTTAAGTCAAACAAGAGCAAACACTATATCTCTCCCGCACAAATGCAATTTATAGTTCAAGTGAGGGCGTAAACAGATATCGTACAGTCGTTCTAAAGCTCTGGTTGAGAACTTTTAAAGGACCATCCCAGTCTGCTTTTAACTTCTCACCAATAACAGAGATCACCCCTATCTTCTACAAATGTTTTTGTTAAAATTCAACCAAGTGTGTACTTAAGTAGATCTCAGACTGCATTTTTAAACCCCTTTCACTGTTATTCATGTTGAAACAGGGTATAGAAACACTATAGGACACGTGGAAGCTGGTAGATATAGGTAATTCACCCCTCGAAAGAGAAGGTCTGCATTTATTTTGTCAAAAATCGCTGCGCAAGAGAGAGAAAGGGGGGGTGTTGAGACCAAAGTTATTATTATATTATTAAATAGTTCCTTATAAGTGCTGCTTTGATAGCGCGAATATTAGCATGTAGAAGGATTTTGACAAGGACGTCCCTTTTACAAACGCTGTCACACATTTTCTGGTACTTTCTGTAACGTTTTTTGGATACGGACAAAATGTAAACAAACATGATATATGGTAGATGAAGTTATTTTAGGAAAAATGGGCGGGGTTTATGTAACCTATGTGGCCCATGTTGACAAAAAACACTGACATACTGGTATGGTCCTCTAACCTTAAATATGAAGACTTTTACAGACGCAGCGACACTGAAATAAAGGTTTTTCCGTATGTAAGTGCTTGAGAAAATAATCTTAAAAAATGGGGAGCTTGAGGATTTTAGAGGAATTATTTTATGAGACGAAAACCTTTTTGCCCTGGTCCCATTCAAAATATCCCATGACACACCGCTGGACAAGAGATAAAAACACTCTAAGAGGCTTCGAGGTGTTATTAGTAAATCACATTTTCTGGCCATAAAGCAGATTCAGTGATACAGCAGATTCTTCATTCACTGTGCCTCACATTAGATCATCCTGCAGCACATGTGAGTTCATAAACTGGCATCTCTGTTGTTCGGCAACGTCATGCCTGCTCGAGCAGGGGGTTAATTCAGGCAACAGGATTACACAGCACGTGAAAAATGAATTAGACACAACCACTCATGTTTGGTGCAATTAGTCAGCCTATCCACGGATATTGGTTCTTACGGGTGACTTGAAGGGATTTTATGATTAATTTTTTAGGGCTGTCTGGCTGGATGAGTGATACTGCAGACTTGAAATCCTTCCAGGAGTCTTTCTGCTGTTTGTTTTAGCAGTTTCACTGTCAGAGCAGCCATTAAGGCAGCAGCAAACCTCTCGTCATTCACACACGGTACAAACAGATGGGAAGCGTCATCCGAAACGCTTCGCAATGACGACATCAGTCATATTCCGAATTCAGCAAAGGCGTAAACAAAAACAGGCTCTTACTCTGATTTCCCTCATGAGGCCGCGGCGTTGTGCATGCTTTAAATACCACGTTATTTTATAAGGCAGTCAGGGGAAAAAAACAGCGCAGTTCAAAGCCAAGTCAGAAATCATGTAGTTTGTGACTGTGACTTTAATCTCACATTGACACCAACTCTTTCTGCCTCTACTGAGCATAAATCAGCCTCCACTGTGTTAAGCCACAAGCACAATGGAGTACTATACTGAAATAAACTGACACTGAGAGGGTTGATTCTTGGACTTTATCATCAGACACATACGTCACGTTATCATAATAGATCTCAAACAAACATAACTATATATAAAAGGAGAGTCACGGCAAAAAGAAAATTGGATTCAGCCACAAAGGAGCCACAAAACACATGAATCTGGAGATAAAAACTGACTTTGAGGTGTATAATAATAATGTACAATATAAGAGATGAGGCCATTTTTGCAAGAACAGATGCACAACAAGTTAAGTAGATTATGAGGAGAAAGAAGAAATATCCAGAGGAAACGTTGACATCTTTGTCCAACAGAAGACAACAAATATCACAAGCATTTTATTGTCTGTTACGTCCAAGCCGACCGTCTCTGTTTGTTTCTATGAAATTTTGGTAACTGATGATCTTTTTGCTTCGACAAAATTGAAAACTACAAGCCAGTGGCGACCAACATTTGCATGCCTGAGTGCACCGAGGGGGGGCAGGAGGGGCAATTGCCCACCTTGGTGCCCTAATTTTAGAAAAAAAAACGCAGCGAAAGTGCCCTCTTGGATGCCCCGATGGTAGGTATAACATGATGAAGTGCCCTTTAAGGTGCCCTTTCTGTGCAAAAAAAAGGTGGTGAAGTGCCCTCTAAGATGTCCTTCCAGTGGACAAAACGCAGTTACGTGCCAACAACTGTTTGCACGCTGTTGCCCCACCGCATACAACAAGTGCCCTTTCCCCTGTTTCTGCCCCTGCCCCTCAAACATCCTGAGTCTGCCAGTGCCTGAGTGTGCATTAAACCCTTCTTGAGGCACAAAACCATGTGTTCAGGATTTGAACTTGACACCAAAGAATACAAAGTAGCTTAAGTGCATAAACTTGCACTAGTAAACAAGGGCAGATAAGGGGCTCGTGCTGCCCTCAGCCGCAGAAACCATCAGAAGACAAGCAGTGACCGGTGAACTAAAGCCAGCAGGAGAATTAAAACGGAGGTGGACTTACAGATGGAGACACCGAGCTGTTGGGGAGGTAGGGGTCAGGCAGCATCAGGAACGGATACCCTGGATACGACGGCGACTTGTACATGCCTCCATCTTGGTGCTTTGACACTGAGGAAGACATGAAAAACAACCACGAGTTAGAGCCACAAAAACTTCAAAAATGTCTTAATGTGACCATTTGTTTGTTTGTTGAATTTGCTATTTTCTTGATCTTTTTAAATCAAACTCCTTTGGTTTTGTCTCTTGGAGGACAGGCATTAGTTTAAATTAGATTTTAACTAATCTAAAAATCCAGGCTGCATATGGATGAAACATTAAGTGTAACCTATAAAAAGATGAACAGTGTCACAGAAATCTGTTACTTACTCCCACAAAGCTTTAGCCGTGTGCCTCAGAACAAAAAAACGGGCATCCAGAATAAACATGCATACAAAGTAGGTCAACTATTTACAAGTGTTCTAGTTACTACATGTTATATCCTCGTATGAGCACAGACTACAATGCTTGTGACAAAAGCGTTACAACCGTCACCCGGTCTGAGAGGCGTTAAGTCCTGTAGCCTATGTGCTAATTTGTCTCTCACCACCACCATTTTAAGCCTCTGAGGCCTCTTTGTGGGTCTGATATAACTCAGTTACACCTGGTCTGCATGAAACACAGACATGCACGCAAAACTTTTTACTGTTCCAACCGAATCCTGCACCATTTGCAGAACTTTTCCAAAATCTTGAATGTGGCTCAACCAGGATGACAGAACAGGACATAATGCAAACAGCATCATCCAGAGAAGGCAAGTTATTTTTCTTTAGGTTTCACTTTTTCCACATACATGCGTTAGAAAGCACAAATCCACCCCATGTCAAGACTTTGCAGAAAAATACGACAAGTTAGAAGATTTTTTTTTCCTTTAAGAAATTACTGAAATGACTATAGTGCAGCCAACAATGACACCTATAATTAAAACTTCCATGCATACATTGTCTAAATGTGCTCTCTTCCAGGAAGGGAAAGGGAAATTGCTCTGCGTTTTTGGGTGGCAAACCTACAGACCAAAAAAGAAAAAGTTAAAATAAACCTCTCAAGGACCCTGGTTGACCCCAAGTTTGGAAAAGTCTGGCAAAGGCTACACTGCAAAAAATGTCAAGGGAAGAAAAATAACCTATAAATCTTTAGCTAAAGATAACGCAGGGAGTAACAAGACAGCATCTTAAAAAACACCTCATACGAGCTGCTTTTTGCTGCACGAAAGAGAAATAATATCAACTTTCTGAATACATGTAAGGCCAAGGGACTCCCAGACTCCATGCTGCACTAAAAAACTTGTTAAATTCAACATTTACAGCAGGCGCTTTCTGCTTGAATCTCTCTCGAGGCGTGCTAATTTGAAACAGAAACAGAGGAAATCTCCCCACCAAGTTATAGATGTGAGCGATAAACTCCAGAGTTGCACACAGCGCGGACATCTTTTGCAGTGTACACCTGAACACAACTCTTTGAAGTTGGTTTTAATGCTCCAACACGTGTCCCCGTGACCAAAATACTCCTTACTTTGACCCAGTGGGGGGGAGGCTGCTTTGCTTAATCGCCTCTCAGCTGTTTTCTCAGATAGTAGTTGCTACTCAAAAAGCGGATGAGAGGCGAAGTGAAGTGTGTGTGTGTGTGTGTGAATGTTTCTTCTTACCACCGTCGAGATGCTCCCGGTGTTTCTCCGCGAAGCTCCTCTGCTCGCCCGGCTGCGCCCGCCTGACCGCCTGCACGGGACGGACAACAAACACCGGGTCAGATAAGCTCGCCAATGCGCCAAAAAAAAAAAAAAGTTAAGAAAAAGAAAAGGGGAAAGACCCCGAGGAGAAACAACCGCACAAGTGTTACTGAGCGGCGCAGAGAGTTTAAAGCCACCTTAACATACTTTATGGTGTGTTTTTGATGATATGGCATCCCTGTCCTGTAGTAAATCTTTGGCAGCCAGGGATTTTTTTTTACAACTGTAACCCTGAAGGCATTTCAGGCTTTTCGCTCCCATTCAACGCTTGTCAGCAGCGTGTAAAATAAAACAAGCTTTCTCTCTCTCTCTCTCTCTCTCACACACACACACACACACACACTCACTGTGGCACCTACCGCTGCGCTCGGACTTTGATTTATTTCCGACTCGTTCACCAGAGAGGACTTGAGGTCGGCCAGGTCTCTCTCCGTGAACGCGTTTTCTTGGATTTTCTCCTCCTGCTCCCCTTCGTCTTTGAACGCTATCATCTCATCATTCGCTCCCAGGTCGTCCCCGCCGCCGCTGCTGAGCTGAGGCATGTCTACTTCCCCCCTCCCTGCGATGGATGAGACACTTTCAAGAAATTAATAATAACCAAAAAAAAAGTAGGAATAAAGAGAAGAATCAGGGGAGTTCTTCTTCTGTTAAATGTCCTCGGTGTGGGGCGCCGCCAAAGTGCAGAAAGCCCCACCACATGCGGGGGGAAAAAAAGTTGAGATGTTGCCGGTTGGTCGGTGGAGGACTAATGTTTCCCTACAACAGCAAACAGCTCATTTGAGACAAGGCGAGGAGTCCCGACATCAAAGGGCGCCGACCGGATGATTGACAGGTCCGATGACTTGTTGGGGGGTTGTACGATTGTTTCGGCAGAGGGCTGAGCCTCTTAAAGAGACATCACCTCCCAGAGCTCAGTGAACCGGCATTATTCATGACTTCCAGGGGCGTGTTCACACCATCCGCGGTCCCCTGGCTGCACACAGGCGAATGCACTTTACCACTAAACTTCACTAAAGTCAAAATACTAGCCTGTTAAGCATAAAGAGTGTTTTTAAATATTGTAGCCAGGATGCTGATTATGATTAACCCCTGTGTTTTGATTTAGAAGACAGAAAAATTCTTTTTAGGCATCAACATGATTTTTTCCTTTTTTTTTTGGAAGCTGTAGTTAATCACATTTTCCTTTTAATGCCACTTTATATTACTATAAAAAATGTACAAATTACGATTTTCTATAAATAAAGCACACAATGAGCTTATATAATAAACCAATAACAGTGGGAGCATATTTAGCTATACAAAATATAATACAATTTGTTATAATAGTACAACACTCACAGGGGCCATTTTTCTATATTTAATACTGTACAAAATGTTTTTAGGTTGCCTGTTGTCATCTGGCTGGGGACTACAGCTGGAAATTAGCCATGCTGGCTAAAGCTGCCCTATTTACTTTTATTTTTTACAGTGAATCAATTGGGGATTTTCAACTATCTAAGAAACTAAGCTAAACTAAACTTTTGATACTGTTAATAAATTATGCTAATAATTGTTTTAAAATTAAGGATTTTTAAATTTGGTATATTTACAGTGTGTTAGCTGCATCAAGAGTTAATTTTCCACTCTGTTTTACCTCTGTTCATTACCTCAGAGCTCAGCCATAATCCTAAAGCAAAATTTGCACAAAATCCTCACTTTTGTTTTTATCTGCAACTGGTTTAAAAATCAAATTATCTCCAAAAGACAATTATCCACTCTTGCGGAACTCAAAGTAATTTCACATTCAAATGTAGAAATCATTTTTCTTCTCTCTTCACTATTTTTTGTCCATGATGGTCTTTACAGAGTTTTTCAAATGTGGTTTCACTGCATGCATCTTTTTTTAAAAAAACTTATTCTCGTGATTGCTGATTCACCAGGAATTAAACTTGAAGTATAACACACCTATATGTCAGTTAAAGATTCATAATAATTAACTGTGGAATAGAGAAAGTTACATATTATAATTACTTTTTCAGCTACAGCCAATCAAATGCATCCTCTGTGAGATCCATGTGGAAGGAACTGATAATCACAGCATTTGTCCACATTATGTATTATTATTGTACAAATAAACTTTAAATACATTTAAAAAAGAAAACTTTTGTTAATGTGTGCATCTGTCTTTTAAGATCTTCTCGCAATCATACTTCAGCTGTGAAATATTATCAGTACACCTAAAGTAAATATATTAATAGATGTAAAAAAAAATTAAGAATATTTAATATATTGAAGTGACATGTGTCTGGTAATGAAACAGGTGGGGCAATAATCTGTAATAATCTATGACACATGAATTTGCTACTTATATGTCAAATGTTTTAGCTGTTGCAAAGTTTGGGCATTTTATCAAATTGATTTACAGCATAAGAGATGCACACACATGCAGAGTTTGAGTTTCACTTTGTGTGTGTTTTGAGGGCTTCCTGTCTCAGCTGTTGTGACAGGAGATCCTATCAGCTGCACACATCTTGTGCATGAAACCCTGCTGTTTCTGCCCCATGATTGGTTCACATCAAACGTGTGTTGTCACGAGGGCTGCATTTAAAGGTTGATCTGTTATAATGAGTAAACATAGTTGAATAGATCAAAAAATGACACATTTAGAGTTGGTAGAAAGGTGCTGATTAACAGTATAGCTTTTCCCCCCAAAATTAGAAAGACTGAATTAATTATTTTGAAATTTTGTCAGTGTCTAAAATGATTTTTTATTCACCTCTGTCTAAGATGATTAAAGGCTTGTGAGCCAACAATATAACAATGTTGGTACCACGTGGTATCTCTGTGCCTTTCGTGATCAAGATCTCCCCTGTGATGATTTGAAGTTAGGCTCAGGTTTTGGACTTTTACATCATCTGCTGCCATTTTTTTCCCTGGTTAAAATTGGACCAAGCACCGCCCTTTTTTTGTGTCGCTGTACATCACGAGCTTTGTTGCTCTGATTTGTTTAAAGTCTATCCAGTTGTCTCCAGCGGCATTTAAATCAATGCCAGCTGATATTGCAGTTTGGAAATTGAAAGTGAACTGAGAGGCACCAAACCGACCTGCCAAGCTACATTTTACTCGTTAATGATTACCATACAGCTCTGATAAGAAAAAAATGTGTCCAAATATTTCTAATGCAAAATGCCACAGATGCAACCGGTATTAAATGTTACTGGTTTTTAGGGTGTAATCCTCATCATCATCATCATCAGTTAGTTCATAACTTTGGTAATTATGCATTGTGAGTTTCACTCCCATCCCAGCAGTCCTTTTGTAGCGGCTGCTGTCACACTGTTCAGTTGGTATTTTGCACATTTTTGGAACAAAACTCCTCATTTGTATGGACAGAGAAGTGGCAGCTCCGACAAGAAGCTGTGAAATGTAGGACATTCTGTGAGAAAACTTCAGAAGGCACGGCATGCTCATCAATGACAGATACACAGCATGTTTCTGGCTGGTCCTTACATCCCCCAGATTTCGTAACAGACTCCAAAACAGCAAAAAGTGTTTTGCTATTTCAAGTGCTTGATTGGAGGAGGGAAAGATGAAAAAAAAAAACATAGTTCAAAGATGTAGACTTGAAGTTCTGATTTCATATCAAACTCGTAACTTGCCTTCCCCTATTTTCCTCCCCATGCCAATGCATTTTTAATGCTGATACAGTAGCATAGCTGTTCTTCAGAGTTTTAATTGAGAAATATTTATACACTCCCATGCTGTGACTTAATACACGACTTAATCTGAGTCGGTTGCCTTGAATGAAAATGATGATCCACAGCTGGGAAACAGAATTAAATACAAACAGAAAATGGGCTTGGTATTTGCATAAAACTGCATATTTATACAATATCGTTGATGCATATTAATAAAAAGATTAAAATGAGCAGTTTAATGTATGCAAATCTAAATTATAAATGAGTTGTTTAAACTCCTTGTTTATTCGCCTTGATTAAATATAGACAGCTGTTTTTCCAGAGAGACAGCACCTCTCCTGCGCGGGCCACGCTGCCTCGTGAGCTCGCGCCGTCTGATCTTCACGCAGTTTCCCATGAATATATGTGCTGGTAGTTAGGAGCGTTCATCACACGGGTTCACAGGTTCACTTAAGGCTGTAGGCTACAGCCAAACCCGCCCGTCTCTCTCACAGACAAACACACAAATCCAGAAATGAACACACTGTCTCTGCACATGCTTCCTCTCTTGAAGTACACGACTGACATGCACTCTCCCTTTCTCTTGATCTCTGTCTCTCTCTCTCTCTCTCTCTTTTTTGCTATGAGCGGTTTCATTATTCTCATCAGATCAGAGCCACAGTTTAAGTTCATAGCCCTGTCTTATCAGTCCAGAGTTTTCTGACTCACTCACACCCTGAGCATCCTTTCTCACCATCTTTTTTTATCTCCACACTAATGACTGCCGTGACATCAGACATCATCTGTCGGCAGGAAAGGCCAAATAAGGACACATGCGGCTGCTCTGACCTCAGAGGGTGAACTTTTCACATACAGACACAGATAGGCATGCTATATCTGAGCAAGATAAAGACTGCGGCTGTTCTGAAAGGACCTGTGTTTGTTTTTGTTTATCTAAAGCTAAGAGGTGGAGAGGACCTGGCTGAAAACATGTATCGTGACATACAAATCAAAATACATGGCAGGAAAATTTATTTTGTTTTAGACCAGCGGTCCCCAACTGGGGGATCTGGACCCTAAAAGGGGTCATAGGATATAGGATATATCTGAGTTGACACACACCCAAAAGTTTGTTTTCTTTTATTTTTCAGACTTTTGCCACTTTAAAAAACTTTAAATCTTTTGAATTTCTGGATGATTTCATTCACTCAAACCTGTAAAAGTTATTCCAA
>JAPQLA010000006.1:19222451-19232921 GCA_029822935.1 Naso vlamingii | reverse complement strand
TACCAAGACGTAACGTTAGAGTTATACAAGTGTCTGACACGGAGCTGCTGCAGGCAGTTAGAGAGGAACACTGAGAGTTGTGAGTGCTTAGGAGAGCTGCTGTCCATGTTAGCTTCTGCTAGGAGAATCTCCTACAGTTACTAAAGAAAACTAAATAGGAAATAACTAAACGCTACCGATGAAGGAGCTGGAAGCGGACATCATAAAATATGTCATTGTACAATAAGGATAATTTATGAGAGCACACAACAGCCTGAAGGGAAGTTTGCATCATTTGTAATGTGAGTAAGCGGCCTTCACATAATAAGAACTTTGAGCTTTGCTCACCGCCAGGTGGGGCGCAGAGAGCAGGCACAGCGGAGGCTCTGAGCCAGTCACTGCTGCTAGGCAACAGCCAAGCAGTGCACAAAGCCAAGGATAGCGATGCCGCTTAGTCAGATGGTGCCACTCTCTCCATAGAAAAAAACAACAGGACAGCCAGCGCAAAGCGGTTTTACTGCTGATCATGTCTTGAGGTCTTACATATTTTAAGATTTTTTTCCCCCTCTCTCCCCAATTGTCCCATTGGACAAGTAAATTTCTCCTCCACTTGTCCTGACGAAAAGTCTCTTCAGCTGTCCTGTATAATAAAGGCACAAAAGCCCAAAAAAATATCTTAAAAAAAAAAAAAAATTGAGTAAAAATATTACACCACATGTCACAGCCAGGTGTAAGCCATATACTTAGATAGTTGAAAAGTTAACATACATTATCTTATTGGCTAATGTTACCTCATCCAAAAGTAAACTACGTAAGAAAACGTTACTCACTATTTGCAAAACCCAACTGATCGGTGATACTATGCCATATGTTGTCTAGATGCCTTTATAATTTGCATTTATTTGTCAAACGGCGCTTGGTGCTAAGAGACACAGATAATAAGCTTGTCAGCCATTGTTGTTTATGTTGTTGTAGGATACGGATGTGACATCCACTCAACACAACCATTGTGACAGGTTGATGCCTTTGTTCACAGTGCGAATGTTTGGAAAAATCAACCTTGATCCAAAAAATAAAAGGGTCGCTTTAATCGCAGCATGATGATTTGCATTCTGTGTGAAAATACTTCCGCCAAACCAGCAGTTAAAAAAATAATTTTTTTTCAATTTTTAGCCTGGTTTGAATTTGTTTTTCAGTGGTTCAGACTGGAAATTCCTGTCTATAGCTAGCTTCCAGTTGGATTAATGAAAAACAGATGATGTCGACTAAAAATGTTAAAAGGGGGCTGAAATGTCTCACGACCAGACATTGGCAAAAATTAACCATGTCAGGCTGATGAATGAAGTGAAGTAAAAAGGCATTCAAATCTCATTATAAGGCTAATAATAACCGACTATAGTCACCAGCCAACCACTCATATGAATCCTGATGTTAAACCACAATGACTCTGAAGAACACACACCCAACTTTTCTTTGAAAACTGCAAGTGTTGAGGTGGATCAACCTGACTCAAACTCTCTTTCTTCCTCTCCTTACTTTCTCTTCTCCCTCCGTCTGCCACTGATGAAAGAGCACCTTTAGACTGCCCACAAAAGATCCTATTTGTTGTTGTTGTTCCACCGTGTGAGTGGTCTTTGTCTGAAAGTAGTCTTTCCATCAGGGTTGTACAAAAGAGTACTTTACAATGTGCTATAGGAGGAAGACGGAGATTTAAGAGGGGAAAAGAAGAAAAAGAGCCAAAGAGAAACAGACAGCAGTGAAGAAAGGGTTGCGGAAGACGTGAGAGGAAAGAAGAGGTAAGAAAAAAGCTTTGGGCGAGATTGGGGCCCCTTGGCATTCCCAGCTCAAAACGCTCTCTATTAGCTTTGCGCTGGTCTGAACAAAGGGGTAGGGAGAACAGGTTGGCTCCGGACCCCGGGGTGATTTAATACGGAGCTTGAATCAGAGCCTGCAGATCAATGTCCACACAAGGGAATCGGATACAGGGACATTTTTTCACTCTTTCTCTATATGAAGCAATAGTTTCTGTCTTTTTCTCTGTTTTCCAAGCAGGTCTTTGATGGATCCAGCTGAACCGCGGTGGGTTCTGTAAGAAGTCCTCTGCCTCTGGCTGAATGAAATCTGCTCATCCTGTCAGTTTTGCTGTGGACAGATGTTGCAAAACCACCTTGAATTTACTTGTTGACCTGTCTGTGTTCAGCATTCAGCCCAGACAGAAAAAAACAATTTCCTTTGAAGTGCTAAAACCTCACCTGCTTCATTTATTCGCATTTCAAGGACTCATGGCGGGTCCTCTGAAATCTTTCAATGAACTCAACAAAGAAAAAAGACTTTTGGTTTTCAAGCATCTTGTAATCCAGTCTGTCTCTGTCTATGGATGAAGTAAGTTCAGGTTCAGTTTTTTCTTTTTCATATTTCCAAAGGAAAATCTCACAAATTTGCTAAAAACTGAGCAAAAAACAAACGGTGGTTAATGGTTAATTTGGCTGAATTAACCATTAACAGTACTCGGGAAGTTGTCATAGGTTCACTTAGTGCCAGCTAGAAACAAGGACTCAACTCAGCAGAGACCACATTATTTTTAGCCTGGTTCAATCTGGAAGGGTCCCGTTGTCACAATATACCTGAGCTGACTCAGTATCAGCTGTGATTGCGTTTTTCATCAAAATCAGGAGAAAGTTTTTTTGTTTGTGCAGAAAAAAAACTGCAAAGAGTATGAAAAATGAGAACTATTTCTGCAGCTGTTCTCTCTGGCTGTTCGTTCATTTTTGGAGAATATTGCTGCCAGGACTGATGTGCTCTGTCTGTTTGGTTTTGTTCACTCAGGTCCCTTTGGGCTGAGATTTTGCAGCCACACTAGCAGCTCTGTGAGGATGTGCTTTGGTGCTTTGGCTAAATAACTATTTTGCTGTATGAAAGGTTAATGCAACATTATGTAACTTTGACTGCGACCTGTAGCTTTGAAAAATTAAACTTAACGATGTATGTTTATACATCGCACAAAGCAGAAATTTTTGTAAAATTAGGTCATATTTTACAGAAAAAACGTCCCTTGTGTTTTCCTCTGATGTCCTACAACTGCTCTGCCTGTCTGCAGCCTTTTATCGTAGCTGTCACCAGCAACGAACCGGTGCTGCAGTTGCAGCTTCAGTCTGCAAGAAGCCTACACATTGCTTTCAGGAACCTCCATGAATCACAGAGTTGAGGCAGAACTATGGGACATCATCTCCATGAAATATGACCCAGTTTCATACTCAAATTGTTGTATTATGCGACGTATTAACATACATCGATAACTTTAGTTTTTCGAAGCAGTGGGTCTAGTCAAAGTTACATAGTGTTGCTTTAATGAATCACCGAAGGATCTAAAATTCATCCTCAGGGGAACATGAATGTCTGTACCAAATGTCACACAATCCGTTCAGTAGTTGTTAAGATAATTCACTTGCACAAATGTCAGCCTCATAGTGCAGGGGCTGAAGGACAAGTCAGGGCATCATTAATGTCAGTAGGATTACTCCTCTGGGGACCATGAATGTCTGTAAAAAATCTTATGTCAATCAATCCTTCCTCAAGAAATTTCAGTCCAGATCAAATGGGTGGATCAACCAGCTCACAAACATTGCCTACAGTTCTTTCTTTCTTGCCTTTTAATATCTTTAATAAATGCATCAATAACACATATAATCATCTCCCTTCAAAGAATTTATACCAATTACTGCCACTTTATTCAAAAGCTATTTTTCCTTTTAACTGGAGACTGACATGACTCTGCTTGTGATGATTCACCCTACAAATAGTTACCTTTATTTATCAGCCATTAGGAAAATGATATTTTTAGTCAAGTAAACAAAGAGGGTAAAGTTCCCTCCATCAACAGAAGACATCTCACAGATCTCCTCTAATGAGTTTGCCTTTTCTGACTCTTTGAATCGGCCTGTCTAATCAATGATGGGAGTCTTAATACACTACAATGGTCTATGGATTAGTGAAGGTATTTAAACATTGGCTTTAATTAGAGCCCTGCCTTTAAAGCCTGGAGTGCGCGGATGCGACTGTGGCTGGCCAGTACAGAGGAGGCGTGGAGGACATGATGGCAGGGAAAGAAAGTGCAGAGAAAAGAGGAGAAAAGTGAAAGGAAGTCCTGTGGTGATGAATCAAAGTCACCTTGTGGAGGCCTGATCCCTCATTAGACTGAAAGAATAGAACATGCTGGCCTTTGCCCTCTCATCTCTGAGATTCATCTGTTCTGTTGCCTCAGAAATTAATGAACCAGGTCGTTTAAATCCATCTCTTTTTTACTTCAGTTTGTTAAGTTCAGTTGTGTGAAGGGTAAAAACTATACAATTATGAAACAGTCGAAATAAAATTGACATGTCTGTCATATATTCAAATTGGTCAAATTACCAATGTTATGTTCTCCTGACTGACCTCTTTCTTGTCTTTGCAAATAATTACTGTCTGCTTATAAGCAAAGGCAGAGGTACAAAGTGTGTCACTTTGACACCAGACATTTCGGTTTGCATTAGTCTCCCAGCAACATTCAGCAGTGATTTCTTTCAACCATTTCTCTTTAAAACATCACAGTGATTCCAGCTCTGTCTCCAAGAAATTACGTTTGTACCCATGCAACTACTTTGCAACAGAAAATATGTTTTTGGTGAAATAAACATCGTCTGTTAACAGTTTTAGATGTCTGACTGAATTATAGTTATGTTTAGTCTATAGCAACACTTAGTTAATGTCAGGAAAAGCTCAAGGTCTGTTTTGATTAATATAGAAAAAGTAATTAAAGGCTTGAGTGATAAGAACGAGTATTAAAATTTAACTAAAATGAAGATCTATCCTAAATCTTAACCAAAATGCTTTTGTTGCTGAAACTTAACCATACACAGGAGTCAGGACCCGAACCTTTTGTCACATACCTGCAGTTCGTACACCCACCATCCACCCCAACAACATTCATGCAACTCCAGTGAAGTACTTAGTGTTTAATTTGGTCCAAAAAAAAGGATTGCATGTCACTATACAGCGTAATGAAGGGTGCAAATTAGCTGTATGTAAATGTAATGTCTTGAGGACCGAGTTGTTAATCCGTCCTATCCATAAAATGACAGAAACGTTAACCAACCAAAAAATAATGAGTTCTTAAACAATAAAATTACTACTTTTCAATGTGAACCAGACCAGCTTTCAATGTGAATTAGTCAGATTTCTGTTCAGTGAGATAGAGCAACACTAATAAAAGCTGCAGTCACAAGTGAGTAATAGTTTTTCAGTATATCATAACAGTGCTTCGAGATACATGAACAAAATAATGAGCACTGGAGAAACGGGTTTTTATTGATTAAAGCTGTTGTGGCCGAAGGTGGAAAAAGAATCAGATATTGAATATCATGAGCTTCATTTATATGATCTCCATTTATCTCACTTGGTCTCGGTCTGTTAAACAATGTAATCAACATTGTCCTGGAAATGCTGCTTGTTGAACGACATGCACAGTCTGCTTTCTTTTGTTTATCCTGCCCCTTTTTATTGAAAACTAAGAGTGTTGTTGTTTCTCTGAAGAGTACATTATGACTGTGCAGTTGTGCTATAATAGAGCACATAAATCTGAGATGAGGATTTTCTGCAGCACCGTTTCTGTTCTGATGTATTTCTGTCGGTTTCTTTAAAATATATCATTGGATTTTGACATTAATAGCATGTGAATAATTTTCTTTTGAATTCTGATATGGTCATTTATTAACCTAGCACATGGCCATGTCTGTTGGTTCATCTACACGTCTAATAAAATTGTTAAAGCGTCCTAAATAGTGTCAGAGCAATGTGTCTTTTAGTATTGCTTGGGTTAATGGAAATTTTGATGTGAATATTCATTGCCCCTGAAGCTGGATCCTGATGTTTTTAGTGACCATCTGACCCTTTCTCATGTACCAATATCAGGCCAAATTTTCCACACTACTGCATAAATTTTACCTAAATTTAACGGTAAGATTGTTGAAGACATTTCATGAACACTTTCATGCTCCCCAGAAGTTAAATCTTTTCCATCTTGGAAATTAATCAAGCTTTCCTGTTGCAACACAGTCACGGCAAATTTTCAGCTTTTCACAAATGATAAACCCTTTTCAAAATCTACCAACCAGATTGCAATGTAATTTGCTTAGTTAATTTGAGCTCCCAGGGGGATAAACCCTTAAGAATTTCATATGTACCTGACCCTACCACTGGTGCCATCACCTAGATTGAACTTTTCCTGGCACATTACTTTTAAACCTATAAGAAAGCAAATTCATGAGGACTGCAATGACTGGAAATTTGCCATCTAACAGAGAGAAAATGCAGATGTGAGTAAAGTTAAACAAAGGTATATCCTTGTTATACCCACATGAGATGAGACCTTGTCATGGTTTGTGCACCATCAAGAATTCAGGTCACTCTTTAAAACTGGCCAACAGAGCAGAAATACCTTTAAACATATCTTAAAAGAGGCCTTGCGAGAACATGGCAGTGAACTGTTCCCTTCAAAGTACCTCAGGAGCACATGCAGGTACTCCCCAATGGCAGGATATTGATCCCATCATCAGCCCAGACCTTCCCCTGCCGGCCTGTCTGCCTTCATTTAAATGACCTCTATAAAGCATCTACATCTAATCTTAATTAGATATTGAAGTCCGTTAATTAAAACATTATCTCTGGCGAAACACAGCTGGCCAGTCTGACGAGTTAATCAATGAGGATGAGAGGATGCTGTCTGCTGAGAGACGGGAGACGAAGAAACCAAAACACTCACTCCAGGCTCAAGTGTGTCAATTTAGACTTTTAAGAGGATCTGAGTTGCATGTTCTGCATTTAGATTTTTTGTTCAGCACAGTATAAATAAATTCTCAAGTCTCTTTTTTGTTATTTCTTGTTAAAGTAATTGGACAAATGGCATGCCAAAATAACAGATAATTGTTTCAGATGTGGTTTTATGAGTCACAACATGTCACTATTTGTATTGTTTTCTTTTTTTCATGCTGAAAGTTCTAACTTCATGACTTCCAACACCAAATTTTTGGTATTTGTAGTTTTTGAGATAAATGACTGATTTCTTTGCTTTAATTTTTTGTCACCTTTTGTTATTGTCATGGGTTTTGAGATAGTCACAACCGTCACAAACGTTTTAAACTCTTTCATTTACTTGTATTCATACTCATACTCATACATTATCATGACTCCATCTGTCATCTCCTTTTTCTGGTGAATGTTTGTCACTGCCATTCATAAATAAAATGCCAGTTTAGTTTAAACCTCATTATTTCACATAATGTGACATGCTTGATGAGATCATTTCAGCCATTCGTCAACCCATTTGAGATGTTTCAACTTGTGCTCCCATATATAGTATCTGCATAGCGCATCTAGGTTGGTTGAGCACATTGTGTCAGAACATTTGTAAATAGTAAAACTGTCATTGTTGTACTTTCATCTGGTACTTCCATCTGTTTTGGAGACGCAGGACATCTTGTTCTTAATGTTTTCTGCAGAGACCACAAGGTGTTACTTGATGAGTTAGCATGATTGATTGATTCTGATTCTGAAGTAAGACATAAGATCTGGATCTTCCATCTTAGTTCACCTTTTTAATAGTTGCTCGCTTTCTTAGTTTCTTGCTTGCTATCTTATTTTCTTATTTGTTTTGTTGCTCTAATAATAATAATAGCATGTAACTATCCATTATTGTATACAGTCATCTATGGAAAGATGTCAAACTCTAAAAAGATTTCATTTCCTTCTCTTATGATTATTATTTGCATCATAATTCAAACAATTTTCCAGCCCTTGCAATGGCTAATCCAACAAAATTTATGTTATGCTCCAGTAAATTTGAAAATATTGTTGCCTCCATCGACAAAAACACATGAAGAATACATTGGGTAAAACATGTTGGTAAGAAAAAAAAAATTCTCAAACATTTATGGGGACTAGAGTACCACAGTTCATTCCCTGAAATACTGTTGAAGTGTATCTATTGACAGACATGACTTTGATTGGATCGTCAGTGCTGTTGCAATCTCTTTCTTTTGATGACTGCAAAGGCAACAGGGAGGCGGGCTCACCGCTGGAAATGTACCCTCTGAAAAGGCAACCGATCAAGTCAAATTGGACCATGGTTTCAATCTTGGTTGTATTCATTGAGGCAATCAGTGTCAAACTAAGACAAATTCAACAGGTGAACTCAGAGAAACTCATTTAATCACATTGTCCTTTCATCTTACACTCCCTGCAACAACTGCAATCTTCTGTCATTATACTGAACAGTTCAGCTCAGGAAACTTTGGTCGGTGCAGTCAGACAGCGTCCACTTATTGCATAAAAACATTGCGCTTATTGTCTTCTTTCTCTTTAGCTTAAACATTTCGGTTCAGATTTTAATGTAAACTGATGCTGAATGGTTAAATTTATTCCACTGGGCAGATAAACTGTCTTGCCTGCTGTTTGTCTAACAAATCTCAGGGTGTGTTATTCAAAAGCAGCTTCTGCCACTGCCTTTCAGTCATGGTGATAAAATCTCTATTGCTAAAAACCTGGTAAAAATTCATATATCAGTCCAGTGAGGGATACATGTTTGTTGACTCTATCTGGAATTATTGTATTATCAAAATTCAAACTGCCCAATTAAATTGCCAATTTGCCATTTTAAAAAAGCAACAAAAATATTGTGCGTCATTTCAGAAATTTAATAAATAGGCAATGTTTTGCCTTCTTTGATCTCAGCTTCAGATGTGTTGAATGAAAGCCGCCATGTCTTCTTTGTCTGCAGGAAGGCTTTGTGTCTTGTAATTCATCTTGATGAGCTGTCATCCTTGAAATGAGGTAAACAGTGTCTGTAAAGCTGCACAGGTGTGGAAGAATCATACAATGATCTGAGTCCTCGTGTTGTTTCAATGTGCTTGGTTCAGCACTTCACATTTAGCTTTTTGATTCTCTCCTCTCCATTTTCTGCTACTTTTTACTTAGTCTAAGTGAATTGCACTTCTTAGTCCACTACATACGTATGTTAGATAACTTCAACAAGTTACTTTAGAGATTCAGATTATTCTACAAAATACAGTAGAATGGTGATAGATATTATGATGTATTATCAATCAGGTTAACATTACTTAATGCTAGAGCTGCACAATTTAAAAAAAATATTGAATTGCAATTTGGACTGATATTGCAATTTTAATATGATTTTTTAAATTAGAAGTAATGATTATTTTTACATCACAGTTGTCATTTTTTTAAAAAAAAAAAACATTAAATTTATTGTTGTGTGATTTTTGCGGTGATCAGTGCCAAACAAATATGTTTATAAGTTTAGGCTGGGACAACTCTGCGGCACCACAATACTTAAGTTGAGATAGTATTTTGACACACACATTACTTGGTTACAAATATTGCCCCTCCTCGTGATTTATAAATTGCAGTGGGCCATATTACAGTCTGAATTAATTAATTCTAAATTCACAAGCTGCCCAACAATATATAGAATGTTCAAAATTATACCCCCACTTTAACCAGCTGTGATATTAAAATAATGAACACAGTACATAAGGTAAAATACAATAATTTAAGTAAAATCAAATCATTTTTACTTATATAGCACCAAATCGCAACAAAGTTGTCTCAAGACACTTAGCATCCAGAGTAGGTCTAGACCACACTCTGTAATTAAATTTTAATTTATTAGAAGCAAACATTTGAAAGCAACTCCCACATGAGCAAGAACTTGGTGACAGTGGTGAGGAAAAACTGCCTTTTAACAAGTAGAAACTTCTGAACGTCTGAATTTGAAACAGATAATTATTAAAGGGAAGCTTCTGACTAATCAGAACCTTTTGATGCCAATACTTTTATTGAAAGTGCACTTTACATATATGACTTGTAACAGACTGTTTCTGCACTCTGTAGTTGCTACTTTTACTCAAGTGGAAGATCCAAGTACTTCTTTTACGACTGCATTTAGGCCTCCTTGAAGCACAGCCAAAGACAGACACGCTCATAATACTGTTACATTGCAGCACTGAAAGCTCCTCTGATTTCATTCTATGTTCACTTTCTGGCCATTCCGTAACCACCCAGTAATAAGGGTCCAGATGTTTTTGTCTTCTGTCTTATCTGGATGGCCTGATGGGAACGCGGAGTCTTCCTAAAAGCACTCATCTTTGGAGTAATAGTCCCTCCGTGTCTCCAGGGTCCTGCTCAGGTGCTGCTATTCTTCTTTCATTTCCCTGATATGTTCCGGATTTCAAGAAAATTACCACCCTCCCTGCTGACGGCAATTTGTCTGGCATGACTCCACGGTAAGCACTTGTGCTCTGCTTCCTGATGGCGCCTGTGTTTTGGACTGAAATCTCTGTTTTGAATTCAGCAGTATATGGGTGTCTTTTTGATGGCATATCACGCTATTCATTTGTAATTGTTGGCTAGATGAAGTGCTGTGCTGTTGATCTCCCGTCA